>JASANB010003408.1:0-56093 GCA_030248155.1 Sabatieria punctata
CGTTTAGACATTTAACTCTAACTGATAGTGTGGCTCAGATTGTAGAGCGTGCGACTCTGAAGCAGAAGGTAGGTGGATCGAACCCCACCCGAGCAAAAGTTTTGATTTCCCGCCAAAATCAAACCCCAAATTCTGAGGGGGGCAATTTGAATTTCCCGCCAAAATCAAACCCTAATTCTGAGGGGGGCAGTGACGTCATCTGGCCGGGGTGTGCTAAAATCTGACAATTTTCCTGGCAAAATTCTGAGGGGGGCAATTTGAATTTCCCGCCAAAATCAAGCCCAAATTCTGAGGGGGGCAGTGACGTAGTTTTTTCTTACTAAAATTCTCTGCCATAACTTCAAAATTCTGAGGGGGGCAGTGACGTCATCTGGCCTGGGTGTACTAAAATCTGACAATTTTCCTGGCAAAAACAACTTCAAAATTCTGAGGGGGGCAGTGACGTAATCTGGTCTGGGTGTACTAAAATCTGGTAATTTTCCTGGCAAAAACAACTTCAAAATTCTGAGGGGGGCAGTGACGTAATCTGGTCTGGGTGTACTAAAATCTGATAATTTTCCTGGCAAAAACAACTTCAAAATTCTGAGGGGGGCAGACATCAACACACATATAGACCGTTTAGACATTTAACTCTAACTGATAGTGTGGCTCAGATGGTAGAGCGTTGGACTCTGAAGCAGAAGATTAAAGGTTCGACCCCCGCTGGTGCAGAAGTAATTTTGAAATTCTCGGTGACGTAGTAAGAGTCGATCTTAAGATCGTCCACTGGGAGAGGCAGAGACGTCCGTGACGTCACTGCCCCCCCCCCAGTGGACCGCCCCTTACTACTTACCTGCCGCATGGTATTTTTCATTACATTTTAATTATTCTTATCTGAGAAATTCTTTGTTGGACTCTATTTTTGTGCAAGCTTCTCTGCTCACTATCAATGCTCATTGTTGACCTGCAGCTTTAACTGAACTGTTATGCAGCTTTTTTTACTCACCAGTCACCACCAAGTCAAGCATTTTGGCAATCGTTTAGCTGATGTTTAATATACAGGGTGTGTCAAAAAAAAACAACCCAGCAGAGTTTTTGCTGTAGCAACCGCAAATCTCAACCGATTTGAATGACTCATGCTTTAAATGAAAGACAAATAAATTCTTGAAAGACTGGTGAAGGCCCTATTAAGATACTATGCTTAGTTCCTGAGATATTTTCCATCAAACTAAAAACAGAGATTTTGGCAGTGAACAAAAGCGATTCCGTTGCACTTCACAACAAAACGGATTTCTACTGCTGAGGGGCAACAAGACTTTTACAAATGAAGTAACCAAGCATGAGTGGCACCAGAAAAACCTCGTTACGTTAGCCCTGAGCAGTAGGAATCGGTTTTATTATGAAGTGCAACAGAATAATAAAAATCGCTCTTGTTCATAGCCAAAATCTGTTTTGACTTTGAGTGCAAATATCTCAGGAACCAAGCATCATATCTTAATAAAAGCTTCACCAAACTTTCAAGAATTAATTTATCTTTCATATAAAATAGGACTCACTGAAATCGGTTGAGATTTGCGGCTGCTACAGTAAAAAATCTGGTGGGTTGTTTTAATCTCTGTTGTGCACTGCCAAAATCTCTGTTTTGATTTTGAAAGCAATTATCTCAGGAACTAAGCAACGCATCTTAATAAAAGCTACACCAGTCGTTCAAGAATTTATTTATCTTTCATTTAAAGCAGGATTCATTTAAATCGGTTGAGATTTGCGGTTGCTACCGCAAAAAATCTGCTGGGTTGTTTTTTTTTGACACACCCTGTATTTCTATGACGTGCAGTTTGCTGGGAAATACGTTACGCAAAGCCTAACGTTACGTTGCGTAGTTTGCATTGATGATTATAACGAACGAATTTACCGCGTTACAGTAATTATTAAAGGCAGAGGTTAAAGAAACCGATTGCCGGCTCAATCCCCACCTGGCAAGGCAGTATTTATAAACTTGTTTACCTAAACTTAAGCCTAAGGCTCATTCTAACTCTGAACCTGCACCCAGCTAAGCCTAAGCCTGATCCTAAGCATAACCTTGAAACTGAGGCCTAAAGTTAGGGTGGTCGGCGGATGCCGGGAATGGTCCGAAACCGAGGTCTCCAAGTGTGCCCCAAAAATTTGGAAAAAAATTTCCTGAAATGTAAACTACGGTCCCTGTGTGGGGTTCCGAATCCACAAACCGCTGTTTACGTACCACGCTGAGGGTCCGAATTCGGTGGGGATCCGAATCCATATTACCTAAAAATATATTAGCAAAAAAGGGAAACGATTACCCAATGATTACGAAACTACTAGACACTGCACTACATCTAGGCCGCGTACACGAGAGGCCTGGCTGACGATTTTCGTTCAGATTGCTTTCAAGTGTTCCAGCTGCCATACATACCTACGTACTTCTTTCTTATGCTTTCTGCATTTTTTCGCTAGAGATCAGTCAGAGTCAACGTCAACTTTTTTGGAGTCTGGGCGGGTATATCCAAGTAGTACCAGAAAGAAAACTCAGTTTAAGGCACTCACATGTAGGGCCCGACCGGATACAAATTTCTACCGGATCCGGATCCGGATCCGGATACGCCCATATCCGGCCGGATCCGGATCCGGATATGCCGGATATCATTGATCAACTTAAAATTTTTTAGAATGCAATAAACCACATATATACATTTATTTGTTCTATAACAGTTGATTCAAAACATCAAATAATTGTAGTTCAAACTATGGTTGGATGATATCGGGGTTTTTGCGATGCAAGTGATATTGCATATGAATATATGCATGCAATTTCTAGTGCATATTGATATTGCATATATCATATGCTTGCAAAAATGAGATATGTACATATTTTTTGCATATTTGCATATTTTATCACCGCGGCTAGAAATTGATAACTGGACGCTTTCCAAGCATTTTCGAGTTTGGTCGGAATGTCTATGCAATCTTTAGCGTTTATTAGGCATACCTATTTTACAGATACAGACCTCATCTCGAAAAAGCAGAAGGGGAAACACAGTTTGGCATGAAAGTTCAGCTCATTTCGTAATTTTTAGATAAAAGTGGTTGACATCACAGCAATTTGGCTAAATTATTGTTTGCATGTTCAAATTTGTTCTCTCTAATGTGATGTGGTATACTTAGCCGATCTTTTGGTAGACCTGTCCTAGTTTTACAAACTAAAAAATTCAGAATTTGAAAAATCTCAGTTGAGATTTCCATTCTTTGCGAGTTGAGTTTAGAGTCTCAAGCCATTCATCTTCATTCTGCAACTGAAAAGAGACGCTTTCATCTCTGTAAAGTAAAGATTTACAGTATAAACTTGCCTCAATAATAGTTCTTCAGAGAGGAGCGATCGCCTTCCGAAATCGAGCCAGTAGTCTTAAATGTTTGCTCGCTAGCTACCGTACCGATAGGAGCAATTAAATACTTCCTGGCAAGCTGCAAAACTGTTTTAGAACCATACAACTGCGCAAATTTCTATCAAACATTCGGTCGAATGCAATATTTATGTTCAAAATATGTAAAAATCACGTTTTCTCATCTGTGACTGATATCCGGCATATCCGGCAGGTAATATCCGGATCCGGTATCGGATCCGGATATGGTCATATCCGGCCGGATCCGGATCCGGATCCGGATATCCGGTCGGGCCCTACTCACATGTACGTAACATAGGTTAGTTTTGGTGGGTAGGTGGCCCGCCAAGGGCTAAGATGGATAAATGACCCAGAACCGCAAAGCCCCTAAGGCTAGCCTAGACCTCAAAGTCTACTGAAGGCAAACAAATTTCGAGGACGAATTTAAGCGTTAAACTGTTCAACATATGTCATGCCGATTTGTAAATGTTTCATTTTAACAGAGTAAACATAGCAATTCTACTTGTTGTGTCTCACCCAGTCAACCCTCCGTACTCCAGTAAGCTTCGTCCATATTTTCTCCGTGAGTAGTCAGACGGAATCAGCTGTAAAACGGCCATTCAGCCGCCGAATGCATTGTCAAGTAAATGTCAAGTGTTTATCCAGTTGTTGTCAAGTACAAGTAAATGTCAAGTAAACGCTTGTGAGGTGAGAAATTGACTTTTACTTGACTTGTACTTGTACTTGACTTGTACTTGACATTTTACTTGTAAGGTGAGAAATTGGCCCCTGGTGTGAGAGAGGCCCCAAGCCTACGTAGTTGGCTTCCATTGGACAACTCCTGACGTCGTTGATCTTCTCGTCCAACGTGGCATGCTTTGGAGCGGCTTCGGTGCAACGGCAGGTCCAGTCGGTTCCCATTTACATACCTACTAGCTGTCTGTCACCAGCTATCGGTGGTCTGGGTAAACCTTTGTGCCGACGACCAACTCTTTGCGGCAAGAAACTTGCCGCGACGAGAGGATGAGCGCACGACGTCCCGCACAGTGGCTTTGCGGCCTAAACCACTACACCAACTGTGCCGGCAGGTACCAGCCACGTACTATGTAACTACAACCTCGACAACTTTTGACTACAGTTGAAATGCTTTGAGAAAATAGGTCCAGCCACACCACCTTTGGTTCGTAAAAACAGCGAAACGCAGCATCGAGTCGCGTCTTGGCCACGGGTAGTTTACGCTATCTCGTGTGTCACGGCGGCCCCGGCATCCGTGAGAGCGGTTGTTTCTGCGTTCGAAACCGGTCGAAGCGACTGGAAGTAGTGGACGTTACTGTTGTTTGTGTATGTGTATACACATACACATTTACCATACACAAAAATACACATTGTTTTTTCAATGTGTATACACATAAACATACACATACACATTGAAAATTCCGATACACATTACCATACACAAACACTACTCTAAATGTGTATTTTTGTGTATGTGTATTTAGTCAGCAAAAGTCGATAAAATTTCTAACAGAAACGTAAAAGTTCTATCTTTTTGCTGCAGAAATATACATTAGATATCCTCATAAAGCCTTCAAATGGCCTAAGTAACTCCATTTCAAAGTTATCCAAGGTTTCAAGCAGCAGACATTGAGGGATTTGATTTTCCTAGCATTTCTGACTATAAATCTACCAAAAAATTGCATTTTCAGTACAATACACATACACAAATATACACAAAAATACACATTGTTTTGTTGAATGTGTATACACAAATTACCATACACATTTGAAGGTAAATGTGTATACACTTACACATACACATACACAAACGGAAAATACAATACCAAACAACAGTAGTGGACGTAAAGCCCAACCCAGACCGCCGAAAGCCGCCGGTGATGGCCAGTAGGTAAATGGGAACCGAACCGGCGCTGCCTAAGCACCTACTGTAATGGCACCAAGGGGGAGGGTTGTTTGTAGACAGGGCTACAGTGGGAAAATATCGAAATTTTTAAAACATATTAATATAACTATACATATATGCTTTTCGCCAATCAAACATATAAATAACACATATAGTTATATGTTTCTGAAAATTGAATATGCACATATTTTTAAGCATAAAACATATTTGTGTAAAAGTCGCTTATTCACTTATATTTTGTCTTAATTTTCGATAATTCAAACTTGAGATTCTGAATTTCCTGTTTAAAACGGTTTGCAACAATTTAGATAGCATACTCAGATTCAATAAGTTTAAGTGAAAGTCAGATTTTGGAAAAGTTTACTGTCAAACAGCAACCAAAAGTCTTGAAATCATGAATTCATAAAGCAAAAATATGTATATGTTTCCAGAAACATATTGGCCTCAAAACATATAAATACAAAACATATTTGACATGCAAACATATTTAGAAACATAAACATATATGTTTTCCCAAAAACAAACATATTTATGTTTTAAAACATATACATAAAACATATATGTTTCCCACAGTAGACAGGGCTACCCCATTGAAGGGCTCTGAAAAGAGCGAGGGGTGTCCTGAGCTGTCCGAAAGGACAGTGGAACTCAAAAACAAACAAACAAATCGAGAATCTTGTGTTGTTCAGACAGAACTCGTGATTGCAAAGTGCACTTTTAATTGCCAATGCGCAAAGGAGAAAATTCTCACCTGCACCTTCTATAAATTAATTTATCCTACCTCTAATCTAAGTTTTGCTGCTGACCGGTCTTGAAGAATGTTATCTATACTTGGTTCGGAGGGCAGCAAGTCTATTTCAAGTGAACCAAGACGGGCACCGCTCAAGCAGAGTCGTGCATCTCCAGTGCAATTCGACCGTCTTCGACCGCGATCGTTCAGCTCATCGTTGCCTTTCGACCAAAGCTTGGAAGCAGAGAATCGAGAGAGCAAAGTAAACCGACTTCGAATTTTGACTGCAGTGATAAATTCGGCTGAAGACGGTTGGAATACTGATGACGTCAGTTCACGAGCAATTGTAAAAGAGGCTCGACGGCTGAAGTCGCAAGTGTTGTACGGCGGTAAGTGCGTTTGCTAGGCGCGTTCGCAAGATCGGTCAAACCTACTGTTGTTTGTGTACACACACACACACATTTACCATACACAAAAATACACATTGTTTTTTCAATGTGTATACACATACACATTGAAAATTCGGATACACATTACCATACACAAACAGTACTCAAAATGTGTATTTTTGTGTATGTGTATTTGATCGGCAAAAATCGATAAATTTCGAATAGAAACGTAAAATTTCTATGTTTTTGCTGCAGTAATAAAGCAGTAGATATCCTCATAAAGCCTTCAAATGGGCTGAGTAACTCGATTTCAAAGCTATCCAAGCAGCAGATATTGAGAGATTCAATTTTCCCAGCATTTCTTACTGAAAATCTACCAAAAAATTTGCATTTTCAGTACAATACACAAATATACACAAAAGTACACATTGTTTTGCTGAATGTGTATACACAAATTACCATACACATTCGAAGGTCAATGTGTATACACATACACATACACAAACGGAAAATCCAACACCAAACAACAGTAGTCAAACCTCGTAAATGGAATAGTGAACATGTTTTCCGGCTAGAAAAACGTTTTCCATACAAAATTTCCCTCATAAATGGAATAGCTGCATTTTCTCGAAATTATCACAAGCAAAATTCGAAGTTTTGAAGCTGTTTTGTTGCATCTTTTTTTTATAAATGGAAACCTACGAGTCTTGAAGCACTTTTCCCACAGTTGAGCTTGACAGTGCGTGTTTACCTGAATTCAAAGTTAGCACTCAGAAATTGTATTCCTGTGCATTTGAGTAGCTGCACTACATAAGGCCTGGCTCGAGTTGGTTTTCTGCCTGAACCTCGATAAATGGAACATAAATGACCGGACGGTCGAGGTTCCATTTACGAGGTTTGATTGTACCACCATTCTATGTACTGCATTTTTAGTCTACGGTTGTGAGACCAAAGGCGATTACATAGCAAGGCTACAAGTGGACAGCCGAGAGGAGGGAGGAAGTTCGAAAAAGCAGAAAGGCATTCAGAGAGTGAGTGTACCTCCGCATGCGGTGATAGAAGGGAGAAAGAATCAAAGATTGAGTTTGCCAAAGATAGGGGCTGGTTGTTTGGTGGAGTCAGGAACAGGGCGTACAGACGAAGCACAGATGAAAGAGCTGAGGCTGGATTTCCAACGTCTCGGCATCTGAGTGAGAGGCACAAACCTGAACATCTTTTTCGGTTATTACAGTCAGGCACTTAACGCCGTTTATGGTACCGTATATGTAATATATTTATTATTACCATATAATAATATACGTCGCCACTATGGTAAAACGAGTCAAGTAACAAACTGAAAAAATGGAGTTAAGTGTGAAAAACTATAGCTAAAGCACCTAAAACCGTTTTGGCGAAGAAACGAAGTCGAAATTGGCTCTGTGTCAGGAGATACAGCCATGCAATCAGAGGCAGGTGCATGAACATGATCAGGTGATCCTGGTAAAATGACCCAAGTGCTTTGAGCTTTTCCTGTTAGCTGACTCAAATTGACACCAGTGACACATGCAGAATGTTTTGCACACCAATCATGTACTTGTATTTTAGGTAAAAAAACATTTAAACAGATATTGAAGCTAATTCACGAAAATGAACAAACATTTAAAAGGCGATATTCTCGATTTCGACTTTCTGTTACTTGGCTCGTTTTACCATTGTGGTACCTCCACGTTCGGCGACTGTGGTGGCACCGCATGGTACCCCTACCCATGGCCACAGGGTGCCGGTACCATATATGGTGCCCCCACGTTCGGTGACTGTGGTGGCACCGTATGGTACCCCTACCCATGGCCACAGGGTGCCGGTACCATATATGGTGCCCCCACGTTCGGCGACTGTGGTGGCACCGTATGGTACCCCTACCCATGGCCACAGGGTGCCGGTACCATATATGGTGCCCCCACGTTCGGCGACTGTGGTGGTACCGTATGGTACCCCTACCCATGGCCACAGGGTGCCGGTACCATATATGGTGCCCCCACGTTCGGCGACTGTGGTGGCACCGTATGGTACCCCTACCCATGGCCACAGGGTGCCGGTACCATATATGGTGCCCCCACGTTCGGCGACTGTGGTGGCACCGTATGGTACCCCTACCCATGGCCACGGGGTGCCGGTACCATATATGGTGCCCCCGCGTTCGGCGACTGTGGTGGTACCGTATGGTACCCCTACCCATGGCCACGGGGTGCCGGTACCATATATGGTGCCCCCGCGTTCGGCGACTGTGGTGGTACCGTATGGTACCCCTACCCATGGTCACGGGGTGCCGGTACCATATATGGTGCCCCCGCGTTCGGCGACTGTGGTGGTACCGTATGGTACCCCTACCCATGGCCACGGGGTGCCGGTACCATATATGGTGCCCCCGCGTTCGGCGACTGTGGTGGTACCGTATGGTACCCCTACCCATGGTCACGGGGTGCCGGTACCATATATGGTGCCCCCGCGTTCGGCGACTGTGGTGGTACCGTATGGTACCCCTACCCATGGCCACGGGGTGCCGGTACCATATATGGTGCCCCCGCGTTCGGCGACTGTGGTGGTACCGTATGGTACCCCTACCCATGGTCACGGGGTGCCGGTACCATATATTGTGCCCCCGCGTTCGGCGACTGTGGTGGTACCGTATGGTACCCCTACCCATGGCCACGGGGTGCCGGTACCATATATGGTGCCCCCGCGTTCGGCGACTGTGGTGGTACCGTATGGTACCCCTACCCATGGTCACGGGGTGCCGGTACCATATATGGTGCCCCCGCGTTCGGCGACTGTGGTGGTACCGTATGGTACCCCTACCCATGGCCACGGGGTGCCGGTACCATATATGGTGCCCCCGCGTTCGGCGACTGTGGTGGTACCGTATGGTACCCCTACCCATGGTCACGGGGTGCCGGTACCATATATGGTGCCCCCGCGTTCGGCGACTGTGGTGGTACCGTATGGTACCCCTACCCATGGCCACGGGGTGCCGGTACCATATATGGTGCCCCCGCGTTCGGCGACTGTGGTGGTACCGTATGGTACCCCTACCCATGGTCACGGGGTGCCGGTACCATATATGGTGCCCCCGCGTTCGGCGACTGTGGTGGTACCGTATGGTACCCCTACCCATGGCCACGGGGTGCCGGTACCATATATGGTGCCCCCGCGTTCGGCGACTGTGGTGGTACCGTATGGTACCCCTACCCATGGTCACGGGGTGCCGGTACCATATATGGTGCCCCCGCGTTCGGCGACTGTGGTGGTACCGTATGGTACCCCTACCCATGGCCACGGGGTGCCGGTACCATATATGGTGCCCCCGCGTTCGGCGACTGTGGTGGTACCGTATGGTACCCCTACCCATGGTCACGGGGTGCCGGTACCATATATGGTGCCCCCGCGTTCGGCGACTGTGGTGGTACCGTATGGTACCCCTACCCATGGTCACGGGGTGCCGGTACCATATATGGTGCCCCCGCGTTCGGCGACTGTGGTGGTACCGTATGGTACCCCTACCCATGGCCACGGGGTGCCGGTACCATATATGGTGCCCCCGCGTTCGGCGACTGTGGTGGTACCGTATGGTACCCCTACCCATGGCCACGGGGTGCCGGTACCATATATGGTGCCCCCGCGTTCGGCGACTGTGGTGGTACCGTATGGTACCCCTACCCATGGTCACGGGGTGCCGGTACCATATATGGTGCCCCCACGTTCGGCGACTGTGGTGGTACCGTATGGTACCCCTACCCATGGTCACGGGGTGCCGGTACCATATATGGTGCCCCCACGTTTGGCGACTGTGGTGGTACCGTATGGTACCCCTACCCATGGCCACGGGGTGCCGGTACCATGTATGGTGCAAAATCTGAACAGAGTGGTACCATACATGGTACCGGTACCAATGCGAAGGTAGGGGGTACCATATATGGTACAAAATCTGAACAGAGTGGTACCATTACCGGTACCAATGCGAAGGTAGGGGGTACTATGGTACCACCACAGGCCCCGAACGTGGGGTACCACTAGGTACCAGCACCATATATGTATGGTGTCGGTACCATAAACGGCGTTAAGTGCCTGACTGTATTATGGACATGCACTGCACATCTTTGAAATTCTGCTGTCTGGCGGGCATTTTATCTACTGTATAATTGTGATTATGCTGGTGAAAATATTTTTTAATCAATTTATCAAGCACACACCAACCACCACACCAAGCTTTAATAAATACTAGCCCGACATCTAACCATACATACCTGCAATCTACCTACCTACAAGCTTCAGATGCAACCAACCAAACAACAGCGAAACAGCAGAAAACAGAAACCGCAATGGTGCCACCGTAATCAATTATAATATGCAAATGTGATTAACGCTTTGCCAGTTAGCGCAAGAGCACACGCCTATAAACAGCGGGGATATCATTTGGCAACCGAACGACAGACAAACATAAACGCATGTACTGCTGCTAAACACGAGAACAGGCTAGATAAACAGACATAGGGGACTGGAATATATTTGCATACTATGCAATGTGCGACCATGTGTAAAGAAAATAATAATAATAATAATATTCTGTCGGCTCAGCGAATGCTGGTGAAGAGGTTTAGTTTGGAGCGGGCTTCCTGCAAAGAAAGATTTTTGTCCTTCTATCAGTGTGAAAAGACAAAGTACAGTCGCGTCTCGCTAACCCGGATATTCGCCTTCCGAACAATTATAACCGGTCCCAATTTTCTCCCATATTAAATGACTCGTTAATCCGGACAAAAGACTTCGAAATTTGTATGGTGAAGTGATTCGCTAATCCGGATTTACGTAATTAGGTAAAAATTCATGTATAATTTTTCAATTCACATACGAATTCTCAACATACATGGGCCGGGGGGTAAGGGGGGTACACCCCTCCTCCTCGGCCGGCCATACCCCCCTCCCCCACCCCCCTTCCGGAGGGAGGAAATTTTCGCTTATTTAAGGCAAAATAGGCGTTTTTGGCCATTTTCGGGGGACCCCCTCCCCCGAGGTCTCCAGACCCCCCTACCCCCCTCCGGATTTTTCCGGCCCATGTATGATTCTCAATAGAACAATAATGCTCAGCTGTTGAGTAGTAACTGATTTTTGTGCCTTTTTTGGGAGATATAGTTTAGCATTTGGCTTATAATGAGGAGGTACTGTTACAGAATCTGATTAAACTGAGAAAAAACTGTTATTTAGGACTCTGAGCCGAAAAACAGTGTTTTAGCTTTGATTCGTCAATCCGGACAAAATTGGCCGGTCCCAACTTGTCCGGATTAACGAGACACGACTGTAGCAAACTGCGACATACCTTAGCCGTCCGTTGCTTGCTGAAAACGTGCCAGAACCGCAGCGTTTCATCGCCAGCTCCGGTCACGATTGACTCGCCATCTGGCGACATCGCCTGAGAACAAAACCAGCAGATTTATAAAAATTTCCAGCTTGAAAGTTCTTTCGTTCGTCTGAGAAAAGCTCAGGCTGAGTGTGGTACATTGTTCTCTTGTAAACAATTGACTATTGAAGAACTTTTTGAATCGATATTACTCTAAAGTAGAAAAGCAGAGAGGGAGGGAAGAGTACTAGAAAAACTGCGAACCCTTATCGAGTATCGCGGCACAAAAGCCCAATTTTCTACCCATTAATTAGCTGGAAAACACGCCCAACGCCAGTTCGAACTGCAGTAATAAGTAAGGACCCCTAGGGGTCTGGGGGTCCCGCAACAAAAGAAGGACCGAAAGAAAGAAAGAACTAACCAAATAAAGGACTCGGTAGCTGTGCCCGGTGAGTTTGGCAACTTGCTGAAGCGAAGGGTACTTCCAGATGATGATCTGATTCTGCGAGTAACCGTGTGTCGACACCTGCAATGCACTAGATTTTAATTTTTCTCCCCTTGTACAGCCCAATACTCTGCAGCAGAGCTGTTGGGTCGGGTTTTTTCCTCGGTTTTTTCGGGAAAAAAAACCGGTTTTTTCATAGGGGAAAACTAAAATGCGGAAAAAACTCAAGCAAGTTTTTAAAGGAAATAGGCAGAATAAGTGGTTAAATTCGCTTCAAATGCTTTGAATTTACATACGTTAAAGAAGCCTTACAAGCATTTTCCTGGCAAAACTTAGCTGTTTTTGGCAAAAAATACTGGCACCATTTTCAGGCAACTTTTATTATCGTATTTTTGTTGTTTTAAAATCAAATTACTACTCGAAAAGATGAAATTAGTGCATTTCGTAATAAAACTCACGCTATTTCGTTGAATTCTGCAATAAAAAGCGATTGTTACAATTTTTTTCTGTCATCTCGGAAAATAACTTTTGCCAAAAAACGAAAAAAACCGACTTGAGTTTTTTTCGGAAAACAAACAGCCCTGCTCCGCAGCCTTTAGACTAACAATTTCAACTTTCAGCTGAAATTCACAATTTTTCTCAGAGCGAAGCCCTTTACTGATGAGGTTGACCCTTTTATATGGATAGTTGTCAAACGTTCCAGCTTACTAACTCCAATAACTTATTAGTCCTGTTGTGGTCACAATGGCATCTTAAACCTCATGTTATGTGGCAATATTTGGTGAAAGTTGCTAAAGAAAAGCCTTGCTTCTTTCTCTGTAACGAAAGCAGCTAAGGGACATACATGTAACAGGGGGGGTCTGGGGTGTCTGCCCCCCACCCGACTTAGGCCAGACCCCCCCATGGGGACCCCCCCCGAGACGATTTCACCGACCCCCCTCCGATTTTTCTGGCAAGTAAATTTTCGAGCAAATTTTTGCAATTTTTTACACTTCCACACAAAAATTGCCAAAATCGCCTGCAAAACAGCACTTTTTAGCTGTATTTCAGCCCAAATTAGCGATTTTTGGCAATTTTTAGCCAAAAAATTGCGATTTTTCTCGATTTTTGAGCCTTTTTAGTGCCCACCCCCCTCCCCCAAAATTTCGGCTCAGACCCCCCAACCCCCCTCCCCCCATCGGCGGATGACCTGTTACATGTATGCTAAGGGACTAATTATTATTTCCCAAACCATGTCATAGCAGTGTCTATAAAAGGTCCCAGAGAGGCCTGCCGGCTCAGACACAATGCTCTGCCTGCTGTGTTATACACAAGTCATGGACGTTCTGTCAATCGTTCTACTTGTCTTCACTCTAGTATCCTTTCCACTTTACGCACTAATGTTGGCTACCTTGATCAAATTCCGCAAGAAAGAGCCATTCGATTCGCCATTCTTTGGCCTGACAATAAGTCTAGGTCTGGCAGACATGCTTATGATGTTCTATATTTACAACTTTCAAAAGCTGTCCTGGATATCAACAGTGTACAAGTACAGTTCGACTAGCCATTTATTATTATGGTACATTCGATTTAAATATGCTGCTGTGTGGTTTCTCTCAGCGACACAAGCTCTTGGAGTTCTGTTCCTAAGTTTCAATCGGCTTACGGCGATCGTGTGGCCAAACAAAAACGTGGTCTTTTCAATAGTGGTTTAACAAAGCAGTCTAGAAGAACGGTTTTTGTAGATTTGGTCGCCGAAAATACTGAAGAGAGTGATTGCAGTACAGTGGCTACTTCCCACAATGATCTCTGTTCCTGCAAGTCGAATACCTAAATACGTGCAACTAGACAGCAATCACACAAAATTGGTGTTGGACAGACAACTTCACACGGTAAGGTGAGTATAGACAGCTCACAAGCCAATCAATCTGCCTTCTTTCCACAGTTGTTAATCGGTCAAAAATATAAAAAAGCTCTTTTACGCGATAAAAAAATAAAAAAAATTTGCCGGATTATCAATATGCTAATTAAGGCAAAAATAACCCTAATGATTGGTCAGAACGGTGAGGGGTAGGGTGGTTGCCTGAATATATAAAGAGGGTTTGCTCAGGGAGGGGGTCCAAAATTTAAAAAGTTTCATAACGCCTGGAAATGCGTTCTTAGCACGTTTTATGTATTTAACAATCGCAAGTAGAAGTAAACAGAAATCGTCTAAGGGGCCGTCCATAAACTACGACGTTCAAAGAGGGGGGTGGGGGTTGTCGGTTGAACGTCAGCAAACGGCGCAGGGGGTGGGGGTGTCGAAAACGTAAACGTTTTTACAGTGCCTAGGACGCCTTTGTCGGCAACTATATTACAAGGAAAACTCAACCCATTTAATGTTTCCAACCGCCAAAATGGTAGTTCACTGTCGAAAAGTCTATTTTTCACAGCTTCTACAGTGTCATGTCGATTTCATTGAAGATTTTCTAATGTCGGACACAGTACCAACTTTAGACGGGGGTGTGAGCCAAAACGTCATAGTTTTTAAGGGAGATTGTGGTAAAAACGTCGAAAAACGTCGCTAGGGGTCCAAAATTTTGAATTTTTGAACGTCATAGTTTATGGACCCTAAGAGCTAAAAATAAGCAAAAAAAACGACTGAAAGGGCTTCAAAAAACAACTCCGATTTCTCTTAAATATCAGCACTGCATACGCTAGATTCGGTTACCAATAGCGTCTTAAGCTAGAGATTAGCGATTTCTGAGCCAGCTTGTTAGTACTGGAACTAGTGTTGTTAGGCTCTTTTTTTTTAAAAAAGGCTTTTTTTTAAAAAAAGCTTTTTTTGAAGGCCCATTTCGAAAATTTTTTATTTTATTCACAGTATGGAAATTTTGGGGGGAAATCGCTGAATTTAGCCTCAGATATACATTAGAAGTGCAGTTCTATCAATTTCTTGCCTATTCTAAGCATAAAAATAGGTTTTGAAGGGCAGCAGCCACTCTGTGAGCAATGTTGTAGGTAGAATATCGACTCTCAGGCTGTAACAGTATGTTTGAACCAAAGTATCAGCTTTTGCATTTAAAGTTGCTTCTGATGCATCCTTGCATCTTCTACAAGCTATATTTCATGATAGGAAAAAATTTTGAAAAAAAAAAAAAAAATTTCGAAATGAAAAATTTTCATAAAAAAAGCTTTTTTTTGGCTTTCAAAAAAAAATTTTTTTACAACTCTAACTGGAACCGCTACTAGTACTAGTATTTTTGGGGTAGGGTCCCTAAACTGTCTTCGGTGAGGCTATTTAGCCTTTATAGCTAGGGTTAGGGCGCCTGTCGCCTATTAGCTGATGTTGATTTCAGTTGAGAGAGCCATTTTCAGATCGTATACACTCTGGGGCCATTTAGTCAGGGAGTCATAATCAACGGTTCAGTTGCTCTTATGTACGCATTTATGTTATATCACATGATCAAACACAGAAACCAAGTTGCTTCTGCATTAGTGAATTCGAGTGCGATTCAAAAGAGAAAAAGCGAACAAAAATTTGCTTGCGTTGGATTTGTGCTCTTCCTTCTACTATTGTTATATTCTACTGCAGTGTTTCTTATAAGAATACCGCAATACGAGAATATTTGGAAGATTCTTGTGGTCGATTGTAGTTGACCTGTTTAACGGCGTTAATCCTTACTTGTTGTTAGGCACGAGCTCCAAAACAAGAGAGCATTTACTAGCGTTTCTATTGTGCAAAGCTGTATAAATCAGAACTACCTCTATTTTTTCGCAAAAGGTTCCTTTTTTCAGAGGCTTTGGATGAACAAAAATCTTGATAAAGTTGTAATTAGAGTGCGAACTGGTATTGGGTATTGGGTGTATTGGGGTGTTTTCCAGGTATTGGGTATTGGGGTTTTTACCCCCCAATACCCAGGTAAATTGGTCAATTAAAAATAGAGAAAAATCGATGTTGACCTGAAAAATTGATCTGAATAAATCGAAAAAGTTAACCAATGATTCGGATTAGTAAGCTGTTTTCGCGTTAAGGAGCCGTCCATAAACGACGTCGTTCCAAAATCCCGATTTTTCGGAGCCCCCTCCTCCCAAAATCGCCTTGCGTCGTTTCTAGGGGACCCCTTCCCCCTAAGATGACGTCGTTTTCGGTTTACCCCCGGATAAACGTGCATATGGTGTCAGTACCATGAACGACGTTAAATGCCTGATGGTATAAAAATTGGAAGACCACTTGAAACCAAACAAAAAAGACAGATTTGCGTTTTCCTTCGGAAAACAAGCTGCCCTCATATAAAGCGGATGTTTACCGGTAATATTGTCTCTCTGTCTGTCTGTCTGTCTGTTATCGTCAATCTTTGTTTTGTTGTAGTTTTCTCCGTGGCTCTTACAGCAAATTCAGAACATTTTATTTTAAACAAATTCGTTTCTTGTCTTATGCATTTATTTTTACTCTTCAATGTAGTGCTTTTAACTGGATAAAATCTCCGTTTGATTAGTGACCGGACTCGTACGACCGCTTTAAACTTCAACCACAGCAACGCTTCCGCTAACCGGTTGGGTTTGCACTTTGCTGGCACTTCTATCCAAGTGCAAAGTGCGTAGATGGAAGCAATGTAGAAAGCGGAGTCTCAGCTTTTGGCAGAATTATAGACCCGCCTTTACTCTCCTAAGCATAAATAGAACGGAGACATTATTCCGTCGGGACACTGACAGCTGTTGATAAAAGAAAAACGTCCATCTTTTGGACACCCTGTACGTATGCATAAAGCGGTTGAAAGCAGAGCGAACTGACCAATTCGTTGGAATGCTTGGACCAGCTGACATTGCAGACTTGGGAGCCGCTGTCAATGCAGTGCATCGACTGGCCGGTGACCGTGTTCCAGAAGCGCAGCGACCGGTCAGCAGTGCCCCCTCCACTGACCAGCAGGCCGTGTTGGTGCGGACACCAGGCCAGCGCCTTCACTGCAGCCACGTGCTCGCTGTAGGTCTGAACTGGCTGCTCCTTGCGCAGACTCCACACCAGTAGCTGGTTGTCATTGCCTCCGCTGGCCAGGTGCTGGTGGTCCGGTGACCACTTCAGACCACACACCTGCAGTTACACTCTTATGGCAATGGCACAATCAGTACAGGGCAGACATGGGCAAAGGGGGGGGGGCTGAGGTGGGGTTGGTCCCCCATCAGGCTCTGATCTTGGCTTACCACCCCCTCAGCCCCCATCAGGCGCTCCTACCCCCCTCAGGAATTGAAAATTCTACCCCCCCCATCAGCCGAAATGCTAGCCCATGTCTGGTACAGGGTATCAAACGATCGGCCCCTATCTGGAGTTCACCTAAGCGCGATAGGAAAAAAAATACAGGGTGATTCACATAGCTGGCAGCAGACATGGGCAAAGGGGGGTTGGTCCCCCAATCTCTGACCTACCCCCCCTCAGCCGACCGTTATCCCTTTCAGGTTCTTTTTTTATAGAAAATTATGATAAAAATATGCCTGGATTAGGTGTAAATGAGCTCAGAATAGCTTATTTTAATGAATAATAAGCCATAAACCCTTGATTTTAGCCAAAAAGTCGGATTTTTCGGCTTACCACCCCCTCAGGAATTGAAAATTCTACCCCCATCAGCCGAAATGCTAGCCCGTGTCTGGCTGGCAGGGTTTCGCCAGCCGGTACGGTACTATTAAGCGATGCCGATTAGGCGATGGTACTATTAGGCGACAAAAAACATTAATAGATAATAGTACCAGTTAGGCGGCCCTTCCGAATCAGTCAAGGGTCAAGGGCCATGTTCAGCTGCAAGCCTACTTACTGTAAATGCGCTATTTTTAACTATGCATGGCTAAGTGGCACTAAAATCATGTCTGGTTTATCTTATAACTCGTTAACTTTTAGCTAAACAAGCCACCTGCCCTGACTGTTTCTAACTCAGATTCTGGCATTTGCCCCTATTCCCGAGCTTGCGTCGAGCACGCCGTCGGGTCGGCCACCAATTTTTCCGGCTGTTACGTTCATTAACGCACTTTCGATACACACGATAACCAAACCACCAATAACTTTGCGGAAGCAGCTAACAGAGTTTCGCAGCAAGAATTTGATGCGGCGCGTCCATCCATCTGGCGCTTTATAAATGTTCTGCGACACGCATACATGGGCCGGAAAAAAGGTTTGGGGTAGTCAAAATCCGAAAATTTGGGGGTGGGCCTGTCGGTTTGGGAGCCGCGGCGATTTTGGTATGTGCGGTCAGAACAACAGTCGACTTCAGGTGGATAGGTGGGGTCGTTTGGGAGGAGGTAGAGCCCAAGTTTGGGTGTGGGCAACCCCCCCCGGACCGCCCCGCGGCCCATGTATGGCGAGGCGACATATGCAGAATGTTTTCTACTCTACTAATGAGTGCTCAGTGAGTTGAAATTTATCCATCCGTGGTGTTGTTGCACTTATTTTTCAAATGAGTCCTTGAAATTGGTTTGCTATTTTGTTATGCTTTGTGTTAATTGCTGTTTGCATTGTTGTGCTATGTTTTAGTGGTAACCATGTTGCCGTACGGACTTATTTTAAAAAATTATTCCTGTCGCCTAATAGTACCGTCGCCTAATAGTACCGCTAAATCGCCTAATCGGCGTCGCCTAATAGTCCTGCTTCGTTCGCCAGCGCAAGCTCAAAACTTTTTTTGTTTCTGGACCGAATCGGCTGATTTTTGGATGTGATAGGTGGACATGGCATTTCACAGTTTCAAACTTGCGCCTGTTCCACCACCAAACGCATGAAAACGGGCAATTCTATCTACCGCAAACTGAAATTTGGTGCCAAAAATATTTGGCTAGGGCATGATGAATGAGGCTAGTGTTTGAGTGTTGCTATCATTCCTAAGGGTTGGGGTCAGTTCGCCGCGCTCGGTTTGCCGCGAGCCGATTCGCCGCAGGGTTATTGCGCCCCGGACCGGTTCGCCGCAGGTAATAATTTTTAAATTCGGCTTAGCAAGTGTACATGTACTGTCACAGGAAAAACGACTCTGTCAACGCGGTTAACAAGATCAGCTTACACGTGTTAGCAAATCGTGTACGTATATCGTGTTTTTGGCATATTTTTCGTTAAAATACGCAGGCTATTTTAAGCCCATTTACACCAATATCTAAGCACATTTTTATCGTAATTGTCTGTATAAAATTCTTCCAAAAATTCCGAAAGGGGTAGTGGCGGGCAGGCGGCCTGAGGGGTAGTAAGAGCATGAGGCGGACCATCCCTTCCTTAGCCCCCTTTTCCCATGTCTGATAGTATAGATTACATACAAAGAACATTAACGTCCCCATTTCTATGAAAATTAAAGAAAATGAATATTTGGACTAGACTATTAGAGAGACGTTAACAGGGCGGGCATAAATTTTTGTTGCGCCAGCACAGGTGGTCGAGTGGTTAGGTCACCGACTGCTGGCTGTGTGCGTGTGTAGCGAGGCGACTGCACACGTTCACCCCCTAGGCGCGGCTAGCGTTTGTCGCAAAGAGGAGTCGATGGCAAGTAGGCTGGCTTATGGCGCGTGTGCCAGCTGAACTTCTAAACGCGCTCACTCACTCCTCTCACCCACCTGTGGTCGCCTGAGGCGGTGGTCTAATCTGCCAATGAGGAGTTGGACGTGCCTGAGAGCCCATGACTACAGCCCCTGGGGCGCACGCGTCCTGCTTCCGACGTCGCTCCACCTTGCAGCGCCAGGCTTGTCTGTTACTCGCTGCACAGGTGGTAGCGTGTAGCGTCTTAGGCTCTGTTGTCTGTTGACAGTCCCGCGCTCCCGGGAAGTCTTACCGGTTACTTACAAGACTAATAATAATCTTTAAAAATAGCTTCTTATTTTTATAAGCTGCCACACTACATGTACGCTTGCTAAACCGAATTAAAAAATTATTACCTGCGGCGAGCCGGTCCGCGGCGGAATAACCCTGCGGCGAACCGGCTCGCGGCAAACCGGTCGCGGCGAACTGGGCGTCTCCCCATTCGTAAACCGTAGCGGACTGACACTTCATTCAGTTTCCAACAAAGCCCGACTTTTTTAGCCGTTGTGATGGCTTTTTCGGCGCGCAGAAGGTGCGGCATAGTTTGAGTGGACCAACAAAAAATCACTGTTTAGGTGCAGAGAAAGTTCCGTCTGGGATTTGGGAGAGAACAAGAGCACCCAAGCGATCCCAGCATCCGCCGGTGGCATGAATCGCTGAAGGAAGAGGTGCGACAAAATTCGTAAAAGGACTAAACTAAGCACCATCAGCTGCTAGAGAAAGTGATAACACAGTGGCGTCCCGTTTAAGTGCATAACTAGTGACGTAGTACGTGCACTTCGTTGAAATTTGAAACAGTAACGTGCCAAGTGAGTCCATAGCTTACACACAAAAATCAGCTGATTCGGCGAACAAACAGAACAGTTCTGAGTTTGCGAAACGGCGTGAGATACGTACGTAAGTCACCTTGTACACATTCTACTGTGGATTCATACTCAAGCTCAATATTGAGTGCTTCCTCAATTGGAATCAGAAACAGCTTGAAGACAAGCAAGGTAGGGAGACAAAAGTGCCTCAAAAAGCTTGATGTTGAACTCCTTTTCTGGAAGCGCAGCATAATGTGCTCCTCTATATTGGCATGACTAAATTAGATCAAACTGTGCCAATATAGAGGAGCACATGATGCTGCGCTTCCAGAAAAGGAGTTCAACATCAAGCTTTTTGAGGCACTTTTGTCTCCCTACCTTGCTTGTCTTCAAGCTGTTTCTGATTCCAATTGAGGAAGCACTCAATATTGAGCTTGAGTATAAACGCACGATAAACTGTCACCTATCGGTAGTTACATATCTTTCCATATCTATACTTTCTATAAATCTAGGAGGAGCTATCATAGTTAGGCATAGGGATGGGACCGGTATAAAAATACCGTATAGCATTTTCGATACCGTATAGTATAAGCGAGAAACTGTTGGTCAAGCTGGAATATGCAGAAATCGTGAAGATTGTAGTAAGTAAATTCTATTAATGACATAGTATGAAAACTGACTTTCGACAGACAGTCAATAAACAAAAATGAACATGATAAATTGGCCAGCTACAAAAATTTAACTAACAAGGTATATTGAGCAAAACCGAATCTATTACTACTATTGTTTTTTGAAAAACTATAAACTTAATAATAATTTTCCCCAATTAGGAGAACTATTAATGGAGAAATTGTCAAAAATTGGTGTTTTGGGATCAAAAAATAGCAAAAATATGCTGATTTTTCGGCAAAAAAACGAATAATTCGGTGTTTAAAACTAAACGGTATAAAAATAGCGTAGACCGGTCCCTACTGAGGCACGGTATAGAATAGTCCCACCCACCTCTTGCTTGTGAGCGGCGAGTTTCCGTTCGGGCACGCCGGAGGGAGTGCGAATGTCTCTCTGGAGAATGAGTCTATCTCTCGAGCCGGAACAAATCAGATGGCCGTTCCAGGCCAGACACCCGACGCGACTGGTGTGTCCCGACAGACTGAGGGTGCGCTGCTGACTGGCGACGTCCCAGATCTGGGTGAGGCCCTTGCTCGTGCCCACCGCCACCGAATCGCCCTTCTCCGTCCAGTGCACCGACGTCACCGTGTCACTCTCCGTGCTCAGATCACACAGCTTAGTCACCTGCAACTTGGCCATCGTTTCGGCGGCTCACTTTTTGCCTTTTATTGGTACAAACCACACATATAACTCTCCGGTATTTAACGCCGTTTGTGGCTGTGCTACCGGCATACATGTGCATGGTCGGCGGCTCAGGGAGGGACGGCCAGGTCTCCGTGCGTAGTTGCCTGGATATCGGTGCAAATTTTCGGTGGGAAATTCAAATTTTGGCGGGAAATTTGAATTTTCGCCCAAAATTTTGGCGGGAAATTTGAAATTTTTCCTAAATTTTGGCTGAAAATACTAAATTTTCTGTTAAAATTCAAAAAATTGCGGTAAAAATCAAATTTTTGACAAAAAATTGCCAAAAAACCACTTTTCTGACAGAAACATTGGCAAAAAATCGAAATTTTCCAGGAAAATTTGAAATAATTTCGGGTTTGGTGCGTAGTTGCCTGGAGGAAGGGTGCGTAGTTGCGTAGTTGCCAAAATTGATTTCTGTGGCTTAAAAACGCATCTGGAGGCTTTCTAGCAGCCTCTAGCAACGCTTGGTAGATTTTCATTTTCGTCCCCCCCTGTCCCCCCCTGGGCACCCCCCATGCACATGTATGGCTACCGGTACCCAGACATGAGCTAGCATTTCGGCTGAGGGGGGGGGCAGAATTTTCAATTCCTGAGTGGACGGGGGATAGGAACAACGCCTCAGGGGGGCTGAGGGGTGGTAAGCCAAAAAGTCCGACTTTTGGCTACAATTAAGTTATTTTTGGCTTATTTTTCATTAAAATAAGCTATTCTGAGCTTATTTACACCTAATCCAGGCATATTTTTAACATTACTTTCAATACAAAATTCTTCCAAAAAATCCTGAGGGATAGCGGCCGGTTTTCGGTGAGGGGTAGGTCAGAGCCTGAGGGGGCAACCCCCTCAGCCCCCTTTGCCCATGTCTGCCGGTAGCTAGGATAGCGGCACCATATATGGTACTGTAACCATGGTACCAGGACGCTTGGGCACTGCGGCAGTGGGATACGATCAGTTCGCCGAAATTACTTCGCCGAAAATCGGTTCGCCAAAGATTCTAGAAAATAGGCCCCCAGTCTGAAAAGTACGCTTTTTTAAGCTGAGAGAAAGTGAAGTGAAACCTAGGTGGCGCTGGTGACGTTCCTGACCGGCCTGGCCCGCCATAATTGTTTGTGTCCATTGTTTGAAATGACCCGAGGGTATAACTACCCCTCCCCAACAAATGACCCTGGTCGACCAGGTCACTCTACTTGTAATAATCGGACGTTGTGTGCCTCAACTATGGCTGATGCGATTATTAGAACCAAGCGCGGGCGTCTGACCTTCCTCCATGAGGGTCATGTGTACGTTGTGGACAGGAAAAACGACCATGGTACAACTGTCTACTGGTACTAAGCACTAAGTCTGTTTCTCGTCTCGCTAACTGTGTGTTCATTGCCTTTCTCTAATTTTGTACTATTCGTGAACGCCATTTCCGTTATTATTGTATTGTCGCTTCTGTGAAGGCTGCTTGCTTGTGTACATTAGAGTCTGTTGTATTGTCACTTCTGTGAAGGCCGTTTGCTTGTGTATATAAGAGTCTATTGTTTGTTATGTTATTGGAGTTATTATTAGAGTCCATCATACATGTAACAGGGGGGGGGGTTCTGGGGGGTCTGCCCCCCACCCGAAATAGGCCAGACCCCCCCCCGGATGGGGACCCCCCCCCCCCGAGACGATTTCACCGACCCCCCCCCCTCCGATTTTTCTGGCAAGTAAATTTTCGAGCAAATTTTTGCAATTTTTTACAATTTCACACACAAAAATTGCCAAAATCGCCTGCAAAACAGCACTTTTTAGCTGTATTTCAGCCCAAATTAGCGATTTCTGGCAATTTTTAGCGAAAAAATTGCGATTTTTGAGCGTTTTTTAGTGCCCACCCCCCTCCCCCAAAATTTGGGCTCAGACCCCCCCCCGGCCGGCGCCAGACCCCCCCCAACCCCCCCTCCCCCCATCGGCGGATGACCTGTTACATGTATGGAGTCCATTGTCTATTAGACTCTATTGTTTGTTATATTATTGGACTTATTATCGCTAGCACTGGTTGCGTTAGGAATAAAAAACGGGCAGTGGTCAGCTACGGTTCTCAGACAGTTGCTACAAACAATTATGTGGCCAGCCAGGAACGTCGCGTTTCAGTTCACTCTCTGATGGTTAAGTCTGAATGAGAAAAATAGGCCCCCCGTCGCCGACAGGCCCTAACTTTAAGCTCTAGTTTTGGGCTATGGTCAAGTTTAGGATTAGGCTTTGGAAGACCAGCTTAAAAAAACGTACTTTTCAGACTGAGGGCCTATTTTCCGAGAATCTTCGGCGAACCGATCATTCGGCGAACCGTACAGTCGGCGAAGTGATTTTCGGCGAACTGAACCTTCGGCGAAACTTTTTCGGCGAACCGATTTTCGGCGAACTGAACCCAACCCTGCGGCGGTACCATGGTACGAAATCTGAATGAAGTGGTACCATATAAAATGGTACCATCACAGTGGCCGAACGTCGGGGTACCATTATAACAGTACCATTCATACATGTAACAGCTCCGGGCCGACCTGGGAGGAGGGGGTTTCCTCAGGTGGGGGGTCGAGGGGGGTTTCGCCCAGGTGGGGGTCCCAAATTTCAAAAAGCTCCAAAACACCTGGAAATGCGTTTTTAGCACGTTTTTTTTTCCAGTAAGGACGCTAAAAATCGCTATTTTAAGCTGCCAAATAGCGTTTTAAAGCTAAAAACAAGCAAAAAACGACAAAAAGAGCTTCCAAAAACACCGATTTTTCTTAAATATCAGCAGTGGAAACGCCAAATTCGGTTTCCAAAGGCTTTTCAAGTGAATTTTTGGCTAAAAATTAGTCATTTCTGACCCAGTTTGTTAATACTGGAGCCACTACTAGTACTTGTATTTTTTGGTCGGGGGGGGGGGGGGTCCCTTAACCTGTCTCGGGGGTGAGGGGGGTGGGGGTGAGGGGGGTTTGGCCTTTCCAGCAGGGGAGTAACCATCCCCCAAACCCCCCTAGTACATGTATGCACACCACTACCCTAAGTAGCGGTAGCATAAACGGTGCCTAGTTAAGTGCCTGACTGCATAATCGCTGATATACAGTCAATAATGTATCGTTTGGAGCGTCCAATTCTGTACCGATTAGCGAATCAAGGCTAAAGCGGAGTTTTCGGCTCAAAACTGATAAAGTCGTCAGATTATTATTCTACTCTAGCTCCCGTTTGATCACGCCCCTGGAAAGTAAAAATAACTCCTGCTCACTCTACAAGAAGCATAAACGATTGAAAGTTCACATCTGAACTAAAAAAGGAAGTTCAAATTGAAGCAAGTTTGTTCAAATTAAGAAAGTCCGGGTTAAAAAAATTAAACAACACAGTGACTTTATCATACAAATCTCATAGCGAGGATTAATTGACTGATTAGAATTAGGATTGTCTTGTCTTGTCGAGACAATTGACCAAATCCGGCCGATTATCAGGAAACGAAACATACGGTACATAAAAAAACAGCTCATCCGCCAAACGGGTAGGAGGGTTGAATATCCGAACCCAAAACCGGAGGCACTAAAGATCGCTGTTTATGGCTCTTGTAAAAACTATAAAAATTAAAATATAAAAATCGCGTTAATTACCGGTGAAATACAGCCAACAACCGCTCTTTTACAGGAAAATTCAGCAATTTTGTGCATATGAAATGGTAAGATCGTCTCAAAATCGATTTTCATTTCCCATAAAAGTTGGAAGAGGGTTGAAAATCGTTTAGTAGTTTCGGTCTGGGGGTCAGCCAGGGTTTGGCCATACAGCCAGACCACCCTGCAGAAACAGAAAACTTAATCATACATTGACCGGAAAACGGGTCGGGTCGGGGTAGTCAAAATCCGAAAATTTGGGGGGCATACCGGTTTGGGGGTTTCGGTGGGTGGAAGAAAAGTCCGCTAAAACAGGTTGGGGGTCAAGCTCAAGCTGATGAGTGGGCAAACCCCAGACCCCCGCGGCCCATGTCTGAAGTTTAGAGTAGTAAAAAATTTTTTTAAAGCAAAAAAAAGTTTTTTTATGAAACATTTTTTTTTCTAAATTTTTTTCCTTGCATGAAATATAGCTTGAAGGAGATGCAAGGATGCATCAGAAGCAACTTTAAATACAAAAGCTGATACTTTTGGTTCAAAGATAGTGTTACAGCCTGAGAGTCGACATTCTACCTGCAGCACTGCTCACAGAGTGGCTGCTGCCCTTCAAAACCTATTTTTCAGAATAGGCATGAAATTAATAGAACTGCACGGCTAATGTATATCTGAGGCTAAATTCAGAGATTTCCCCCCAAAATTTCCATACTGTGAATAAAATAAAAAATTTTCGAAATGGGCCTTCAAAAAAGAGCCTAACAACACTAATGAAGTTAATGGTCTAATCGCACCTGACTGGTGGAGGCGCTCCACAGATAAACAGCGGTTCCCAGGCCAACGCAGAGCAGATTTTGCGACGACCAATCGACCAAGTTCAGATAGAAATCGTCTTGCAGCTCAGGGGCGTCCAGCACCTAAGCTCATTCAAACAAATACTAATAAACAATTAGTAGGTACAGGGTGTCTCAAAAAACGATCACATTTCTTTTTACTGCCATTTCCGCAAATTTTGACCAAATAGGCTGAAATTTGGACCATAGGTGCCCAAACTCGGGCAATTTTATATGTTAAGGTTTGGTGCACGAGGCTTGACTCAATCCCGAGAAATTTCAAAAAAAGTGAAATTTGTTAAATCAATAGTGAAAGCCGGTCACCGAAAAAATGGTCACATTTCTTTTCACTGCCATTTCCGCAAATTTCGACCAAATAGGCTGAAATTTGGACCATAGGTGCCCTAACTTGGGCAATTTTATGTGTTAAAGTTTGGTGCACTAGGCTTGACCAATTCTCGAGAAATTTAAAAAAAAGTGGTTTGGTAATTTCAATACCAAAACCCGGTCACCGAAAAAACGTTACATTACATTATCGCCTAAACTCTAACGATAGCGTTGGAGTCCATGCGTCAACTTTTTAAACACGAATTACCCTGAACTTCTGCGTTTACACTCCAAATTTCATCCAATTCCGACAAAGATTAGGAAAGATACAGGAAAAGGAAATGCTTCCATTTTTCGGTGACCGGCTTTCACTATTGAAATTAACAAATTTCACTTTTTTCGAAATTTCTCGGGATTGAGTCAAGCCTAGTGCACCAAACTTTAACACATAAAATTGCCCGACTTTTGGCACCTACGGTCCAAAGTTTAGCCTATTTGGTCAACATTTACGAAAATGGCAGTAAAAAGAAATGTGATCATTTTTTTGAGACACCCTGTAGTTTAGTAGAACCAACCTTGTACGGGTTTTTCGGCACCTTTCGCGCAGGTTTCCTAGGAGATCTTAGCAGACGCTGACTGTTCTCTGAGAGAGGCGAGATAGAGCACATGCTTGACATGGCCACTCGTCGGGGAACAGGACCCAGACCTCCGGCGCCGCTCCAGCAGGGCTCTCCGTGCTTGGTAGGCGTGCGTTGCGTCTGGTACTGGAAGAGGCCAGGCGAATTCTGGCTACTGACGGGCTCTTTAGGAGGGGTCACGTTGCCAAGCCCAGATGTTGCCGCGCCACCCGCTGGGGACGCACTGGCGCCCTTTGGAGGGGAGAGCGATTCTTGCTGAAAGAGATATCACCGTTTCCGGACGATATATCAAAAGGTGCAGATAAAAGATTAATTCTCAGTCAAATATAAGCCCAAAAAGTTGGTCAGCTTTAAATTTGGTTCCGTATTTAGTATTTGGTAAATTTTTACAGGACAGACTTACCGTCGATAAGTAGAGTTGTAAAAAAAATTTTTTTTGAAAGCCAAAAAAAAGCTTTTTTTATGAAAATTTTTCATTTCGAAATTTTTTTTTCAAAATTTTTTCCTAGCATGAAATATAGCTTGTAGGAGATGCAAGGATGCATCAGAAGCAACTTTAAATACAAAAGCCGATACTTTGGTTCAAACATAGTGTTACAGCCTGAGAGTCGATATTCTACCTGCAGCATTGCTCACAGAGTGGCTGCTGCCCTTCAAAACCTATTTTTAGGCTTAGAATAGGCAAGAAATTGATAGAACTGCACTCCTAATGTACAGGGTGTGCCAAAAAAAACAACCCAGCAGATTTTTCGCTGTAGCAACCGCAAATCTCAACCGATTTGAATGAATCCTTTTTTAAATGATAGATAAATAAATTCTTAAAAGATTGCTGAAATTTTCATTAATGTAGTCTGCTTGGTTCCTGAGATATTGGCTCTCAAAGTCAAAACAGTGATTTTGGCAGTGAACAAGAGGGATTTTTTTATTATTCTGCACTTCATAATAAAACGGATTCCTGCTACTGCTAAGGGCTCTTGGAGGCCTTACAGGTGACACAGAAACTCGGTTTACTTCAACACTAAAGTATCATTAGCCCCAGCAGTAGGAATCTGCTTTATTATGAAATGCAACGGAATCGCTTTTGTTCTTTGTCAAAATCTGTTTCGACTTCGAAGGCAAATATCTCAAGAACTAAACTGTGAATCTCAATAAAAATTGCACCAATCTTTGAAGAATTTATCAGTCTTTCATTAAAAAAAGGGTTCATTCAAATCGGTTCAGATTCATGGTCGCAAAAGTAAAAAATCTGCTGGGTTGTTCTTTTTCACTCTTGTTCATTGCCAAAATCTCTGTTTTAACTTTGAGGACAAATATCTCAGGAACTAAGCAGGCTATCTTAATAAACGGTACATCAATCTTTCAAGAATTTATTTATCTTTCATTTAAAAAAGGACTCATTCAAATCGGTTGAGATTTGCGGTTCCTACAGCAAAAACTCTGCTGGGTTGTTTTTTTTTGGCACACCCTGTATATCTGAGGCTAAATTCAGCGATTTTCCCCCAAAATTTCCATACTGTGAATAAAAAAAAATTTTCGAAATGGGCCTTCAAAAAAAAAGCCTTTTTTTTAAAAAAAGAGCCTAACAACACTATCGATAAGTGTTCAATTCAACGTTCGTACTAGGGGGTTACCCCCTAGATAGAAAGGTCAACCCCCACCCCGACACAGTTCAGGGATCCCCGACCCAAAAAATTCAAGTACTAGTAGCGGCTTTAGTACTAACAAACTGGCTGAGAAATAACAAATTTTTAGCTCAAAATTCGCTTGAAAAGCAGTTGGACACCGAATTTGGCGTTTCCACTGATGAGCTGTTTAAGAGAAATCGGTGCATTTCGAAGCCCTTTTTAGGTCTAAAACGCAATTTGGAAGCTTAAAATAGCGATTTTAGCCTCCTTACTGATTAAAACGTGCTAAATAAAAGGGCATTTTCAGGCGTTTTGGAGCTTTTTGAAATTTTGGACCCCCTCTCTGGGCGAGATCAGCCCTCCAGCCCCCACCTGTAAGGAAACCCTCCTCCCCCACGCCAGCCCGGACCTGTTACATTTATGGTTTTGATGGTTAGCGGAGCGCAACTGAGTGAACGAAATTCAACAAAATTTCAAACAAATGTAGTGCCTAATAGATTTACTCAAAGTTTACTGGTCGTTATCTGAAATGTCTGTAGTCAAACGCAAACTGTTATGCACGCACATGATAGATGATCATACATGTAACAGCTCCGGGCCAACCTGGGGGAGGGGGGTGGGGGGGTCGAGGGGGGATTCGCCCAGAGGGGGATCCCAAATTTCAAAAATCACCAAAACGCCTGAAAATGCGTTTTTAGCACGTTTTTTTCCGTGAGGACGCTAAAAATCGCTATTTTAAGCTGCCAAATTGCGTTTTCGAGCTAAAAACAAGCAAAAAATGACAAAAAGCCCTTCCAAAAACACCGATTTCTTTTAAATATCAGCAGTGGAAACGCCAAATTCGGTTTTCAAAGGCTTTTCAAGCGAATTTTAGACTAAAAATTAGTCATTTCTGAGCCAGTTTGTTACTACTGGGATCCGCTACTAGTACTTGTATTTTTGGGTCGGGGGGGGGGGTGAAGGGGGTTGGCCTTTCCAGCAGGGGGTAACCCCCCAAACCCCCTAGTACATGTATGTAGATGATTGATTGCCCAATTCGTAAAACCCAATCTGACATACATAAACAAAAATTTGAATGAATTGTTATGGCCAATCTTCAATATTTTATAGAAATTGCATTGCATAGTGTAGCGTATATTCTACAAAACGTAAAATAACTGGTTTTCACCGGGGGCCCTACCTTTGGCGAAACAAACCAAACGACAAACCGGTCTCAGAGTACATTTAACCGTTTGAATAATTAATTAAGCGTGAGAACTACTTGGCTAACTAAGGCTAAGTTTAGTTGTCTACATAATTATTAATTAGGCAAATTCTTAAAATATTCAAAATTGCACTTAGGCTAAAAAGTCGTTCAATGAGAGATTGGGTTTCGTTACTTACTTGTATTTTTCGGTAGAGGTGCTTAAACTGTCTCGACGTGAGGGGTTTGGTTTTCTAGTAACCCCAAGCCCCTAGTACACATTATGTAACAGGGGGTCTGCCCCCACCCGACTTAGGCCAAACCCCCGCCCCCCGAGACGATTTCACCGACCCCCCCTCCGATTTTTCTGGCAAGTAAATTTTCGAGCAAATTTTTGCAATTTTTTACAATTTCACACACAAAAATTGCCAAAATCGCCTGCAAAACAGCACTTTCTACCTGTATTTCAGCCCAAATTAGCGATTTTTGGCCCAAAAACTGCGATTTTTTCGATTTTTGAGCGTTTTTTAGTGCCCCCCCTTCCCCAAAATTTTGGCTCAGACCCCCCCCGGCCGGCGCCAGACCCCCCTCCCCCCATCGGCGGATGACCTGTTACATGTATGCTAGTACATGTAATGTAGCCTGACTGTTAGATGATCAAGCTAGAGCTTTCTCACCCTAATATCGTCGATCTTCGATCGAAGCAGTTCATTTCTGAGGATGGCGCGATGGGCCAGGGTTTCCTGTCGACTTGTATCGTCTCCGGCCGTCTGTCGGGGAGCGACCCCTGCTTGCTGCTGTTGTTGTTGCTGCTGTTGAGCCACTTGCAAGTTGGTGTTGTTGGCAGCGGCGGCTAGTGCGCCGGCCAGGGACCGCTTGGGGGTGGTGGTCGAGCTGACAGCGGTGGAGGTGGGGTCAGCGATGGTGCTGAACCGCAATGACCAATCCTCAGACGGCAGCCGCACTGGGATGAACCGATCGCCCCCGGCCACGCCTTGACGGTTCTTTGTGGGCGTGGTTTGTGGCGATCGCATCTGAAAATCGATAATCGTCGATGCAACTAGCCAACACCCACCGGTTCCCAACCAGATCTGTGACACCAGTCTGCCTCCAATCGCTAGCGGGAGACGATTCTTCTACACTGGCCGCCTCTTGGAGCCGGTTTTTGTTTTTTGAGTTCCACTGTCCTTTCGGACAGCTCAGGACGCCCCTCGCTCTTTTCAGAGCGCTTCAATGGGGTAGCCCTGTCTACAAACAACCCTCCCCTTTGCTGCCATTAGGTGCAACGGCAGCGCCGGTTCGGTTCCCATTTACCTACTGGCAATCACCGGCTTTCGGCGGTCTGGGTTGGGCTTTATGTCGACTACTTTATAGTACAGTACCATTAGGCGACAAAAACATAAATAGACGGGCCGGGGGTAAGGGGGTTTCCCCCTCAGCCGGCCATACCCCCACCCCCTCCTAGAGGGAGAAAATTTTCACATATTTAAGGTAAAGTAGGCGTTTTTGAATTTTTTCGGACCCCCTCCGGATTTTCCCGGCCATGTATGAATAGATAATGGTACAATTTAGGCGGCCCTTCCTAATCAGTCAGGGGTCTTCTATAGCCATGTTCGGCTATAAGCCGGAATACGCTATTTTTAAATATGCATGGCTAAGTGCCACAATAATCATGTCTGTTAATATTATACAGTCATGTCTCATTAATTCAGACCTCGTTAATGCGGATATTCACCTCCCAGACAAGATTAGGCCAGCACCGGAAGAAACAAACGATTTTTCCGTTCAGCTCACCTGAACGGAAAATTTCGAACAACCATTGCGAGACAAGCTGACATTTTCTCCTGTAAATTTGTCAGTCACTACAGTTTCTAAAAAAGAAACTCTAGACCAATTTACAGAACAAACGGCCAATATTTGAGCTCACAAAAGCGTTTCAAAATTTTCCATTCAGGTGAGCTGAACGGAAAAATTGTTTGTTTCTAACAGGGCAGGTCCCAATTGACTCGTTAATCCGGACAGAAGATTTGGGGTGCCAACTTCGAAATTCGTATGGTGAATGATTCGTTAATCCGGATTTAGTTAATTTGGACAAAATCCATGTGCAATTTTTCAATTCAGCACCGGTAGAAACAAACGCTTTTTCCGTTCAGGTGACCTTTTGAACAACCATTGCGAGCCAAGAAGCTGACATTTTTGCTGCAAATTTGTCAGCCACTACAGTTTCTACAAAAGAAACTCTGGACCAATTTACAGAACAAACGGCCTAGAATTGAGCTAATAGAAGCGTTTCAAGTTTTTCCGTTCAGGTGAGCTGAACGGAAAAATCGTTTGTTTCTACCGGTGCAGGTCTGAATTTTCAATTGACTCAATGCTTTTCGTTGAGTCAGAATCTGATTATTTTTGCCTTTTTAGGAGCTATAATCAGCTGAAATAAGTTTTAATTAGGAGGTACAGCTGCAGAATCTGATATGCAACTAACAAAAAGCTGTCATTTAGATCTTTGACCTGAAAAACAGTGCTTTAGCTTTGATTCGTTAATCCGGAAATTCGCTAATCCGGACAAAATTGGCCAGCCCCAACTTGTCCGGATTAACGAGACATGACTGTAACTTGTTAACCTATAGCTAAACACGGCTACAGGCTACCTGTACTGACTGTTAATCCTCAGATTGCCGCCTGTCCGTTCCATTTGGTGAAAAACATGCGAAAAAATCTGGCCGAATTGCATCTGATGCGCGAACGGCCATCGGTCACCTATTTTCCGGTTGCTATGTCCATCGACGCACTTTGGATGCGGACAATCGCACCAATAACTGCGGAAGCAGCTGACATACAGGGTGGGCCATTTATCTATTCCCGGTTTCATTGGGACATAACTTTTTCCTACACAGACCGATTTTGCTGAAATTTTGTATAGATACACCCTGATACTTCAAGTTTTTACTGTTAAAATTTTAGCGCGTTCTGACATGAAATGTCTGAATAACAGTAAACTTTTCAAAAGTTCGTTATTGCACTGTGAATTATACTCGTAGTACGGAACGAGGGTGGCGATTTGTTTCTTTCTGCCTTCTGATGACAATTTTTGTATCGATGCTTTAGGAACCCTTTATATTCCGTTTAATTTTTTAATTATAGAATATCTTTTACCATAAAGGAGCGTGCTAAATGCGTGGTGTGGTTTGATTGGATGCAGAGCGTGGTAGCGGTTCAAAGAAAATTCCGCACGTGGAGACGCATAACTAGCGACCAGAGTGAAGGATTAATTTTAAATTTTAACTGTAAAAATTTGAAGTGTTAAGACATTTGTATGTAAAATTTTAATAAAATCGATCTGACTGGAAAAAAGTTATGGTTACATGAAACCGGGAATAGATAAATGGCCCACCCTGTAGTTTCTCAGCGAGAAGAATTTTATGTGGCGCATCATACATCCATCTGGTACTTTATAAATGTTCTGTGACATGTGCAGAAATCGGAAGATGTTTTCTACTCTACTACTTCTACCATTTGCACCCCTAATCACAAATAAAGTTTCTGAATCGCAACAGATGAATTCCACAGGTTTTATTAGTAGTAGCTAAATTTTGCATATTATTCATCCATCTGTAACTTTTCTCTTTCGAACAATAATAAAGTCAGCGGTTTGCTGCAATTTCAATTTTTTATGCCGGACCCTACTACACCTAACTTATTATTATTTAATTTAATAATATCAATCAACTTAAGAACAAATCATCATCAGTCAGTGAGAACAAACCGGATTTAGTGCAGGCGGCGACGTTCCGGGGTTGTGCTGAGTAAGAAATCTTTTAGCGTAGTCCTGCGGTATCATCTCTTCACTGCTTACTCAACACACATACATACTCTAGTTAGCAATTAATATTATTTTCTTTCTCCAACAATTAATGCAACTCAATATGTCGTCTTCTTTGCATATTTTTCTTTATTTTTCTTCTTTTTTCAGATTCTGCGCAATTATGTGCCAGCATACCAATGTAGTTCATCTGTATAAACTACAGATTTTCGGCAATGTTACACGAGTCTTTGATAACGAAGAGAGAATGGCTTTTAGACTGATATCACTTAAATTTATACCTCTAACAAACCTGCAATAAAGACGTTTAGACCCGACCCAGAGAAGGGCAAACCAAATTCTCACTCTCTCGGTTGTTAGTTTCTGTTAGATTTCTGAACTACCGCTGCCGATTATATGGTAAGAAATGTGAAAAGAACGCTTCTTTAAACTTGGTTGAAATCATCAGTCGCGTCAGACACTGATCTTACATACTTACTAGAGACCTGCACGGGCCGGGTCTGGTCGCCCTACAGAGGATTTTTACAGGATTTCAGCCGGGCCGAGCCACAAAAATTGCATTTTCATAAGGGCCGGGCCCGGGCCGCAAAAATTGGGTTTTCCGGACAGGCCGGGCCGGGCCGGGCCGTGAAAAAGGCGGCCCGTGCAGGTCTCTAATCTTGAAAGCGCGGCAGCGCGCCAAAGCCCGCAAAAATGTATTATTGACAGTTTATTCGCACGAAATAATAGTTTATACGTTTAAATTTGGCGCGAGCTGAGCTTTCTATATACGAGACTTGAAAATTGCTTTCTTTTGTTTTGTACAAGAACGCGTTTTACAGGTCTGTGTCTGTGGAAACATTGGTATTGTTTAGGTTCAAAGATGGAAGTCATGTTGACGCATGATATGGTGGTGGTTTGAAATTATATAGATTTGTCAGTTAAATTTTAAAGCGATTAAAGGGTGTTCCGTTGTATGCTAAGTATACTGGTTTTTGAAAGTGTGAGTGTAGGCTGAGGAATATCTGACGTCGAGCGGAAAAATAGCAGGGTAGATGCACCGTATTAGCTTATGTAACCGAAATTCAAAGTAGCCCAAAGCTCCTAATCAATGAAAACACCCTAAAAAATCTGGCTTCCCATCAAACAGAATGTGTATATTTATTTATACAGTATAGGCAAATTTATCTGCACTGTACAGTTCCACGACATTGAGGGCCGACTTATACTTCTGCCAGTCCGGTTGCACTGGCACGGACTGCCACCCCATTAGACAAAAAGCTAACTGGCGTGTAGAGCGGCGTGATGAAGTGCCAGTGCCATCGGACTGGCAGAATAAGCGAGCAGAGATCACAGAGCCTCCTCCGCCTGTCTGGCCTCTTGAATTTTCAGTCGAATCACAGCCAAATCGGCACGGGCGTTGTATCTGGCCACCCTTGACTGCTGGTTGTGCTGCGGCTGAGTAATTGTGGCCGGCATGAGATAGACGTTGACCGCCGCCACCGAAGTGGTTGGCATGCTGCGGTTTTGGCCGTTCTCACTCGACCGGTTCCGTGTCTCACTGTCGGTTGGAGCGTCGATTCGAAGAACCCGTTTTACCTCAAACTCTATTCTAATGTAAAACAGTGGGGGAAGACTACGTATATGGACTGACGCCATATGGTAGTCGACAAGGTTAAAGTGCACGTTTCGATACCTACCTAGGTACCGCACATGTACTAGTGGGTTTGGGGTTACCCCCTGCTGGAAAGGCCAAACCACCAGTCACCCCCGAGACAGGACCCCCGACCCTAAAATACAAGTACTAATGTACAGGGTGTGCCAAAAAAAAACAACCCAGCAGAGTTTTTGCTGTAGCAACCGCAAATCTCAACCGATTTGAATTAATCGTTTTTTAAATGAAAGATAAATAAATTCTTGAAAGTTTGATGTACCGTTTATTAAGATAGCCTGCTTAGTTCCTGATATATTTGTCCTCAAAGTCAAAACAGAGATTTTGGCAATGAACAAGAGTGATAAAGAACAACCCAGCAGACTTTTTACTTTTGCAACCATGAATCTGAACCGATTTGAATGAATCCTTTTTGAATGAAAGACTGATAAATTATTCAAAGATTGGTGCAATTTTTATTGAGATTCATAGTTTAGTTCTTGAGATATTTGCCTTCTAAGTCGAAACAGATTTTGGCAAAGAACAAGAGCGATTCCGCTGCATTTCATAATAAAGCAGATTCCTACTGCTGGGGCTAATGATACTTTAGTATTGAAGTAAACCGAGTTTCTGTGTCACCTGTAAAGCCTCCAAGAGCCCTTAGCAGTAGCAGGAATCAGTATTATTATAAAGTGCAGAATAATAAAAAAATCCCTCTTGTTCACTGCCAAAATCACTGTTTTGATTTTGAGAGCCAATATCTCAGGAACTAAGCAGTGTACATTAATGAAAATTTCAGCCTTTTAAGTCTTATAAGTTGAGTCTTTTAAGGATTTATTTATCTTTCATTTAAAAAAGGATTCATTCAAATCGGTTGAGATTTGCGGTTGCTACAGCGAAAAATCTGCTGGGTTGTTTTTTTGGCACACCCTGTAGTAGTGGCTCCAGTACTAACAAACTGGCTCAACAATCACTAATTTTTTACCTAAAATTCGCTCGAAAAGCCTTTGGAAACCGGATTTGGCGTTTCCACTGCTGATATTTAAGAGAAATCGGGTTTTTTTGGAAGCCCTTTTTGTCATTTTTTGCTTGTTTTTACCTCTAAAACGCTATTTGGCAGCTTAAAATTGCGATTTTTAGCCTCCTTACTGAAAAAAGTGCTAAAAACGCATTTTCAGGCGTTTTGAAGCTTTTTGACATTTTGAACCCCCCACCTGGGGAAAAATCCCCTACCCCCTAGCCCCAGGTCGGCCCGGAGCTGTTACATGTATGCTAGGTACCTTGTTACGTATTTCCCTGACTCTTGTATGATGGAGAAGAAAAATTGTGACAAAATATATTTGATGAGAGCGTCATGAAAACAACGTTCACATACATGGACGCAGAGTGGGGGTTATATGTACGGAGGTACGGACAGGAAAAAATGAGGGATATATCTCCTTAAGGTTCATATTAGCCACCGGTGGCTAACTAAAAGTTTTGTCCGGGCGGACACTCATTTGTCCGGCCGGACACGCGTGTCCGGCCGGACACTCAAAAATCCTTGTGTCCTGGACAGCCGGACACACATTCGGACAATTTTTTTTGTCTGCCGCGGACCAAAAATCCTTGTGTCCTGGACAGCCGGACACACATTCGGACAAATTTTTTGTCTGCCGCGGACCAAAAATCCGTGTCCTGGACAGCCGGGCACAAATTCGGACAAATTTTTTGTCTGCCGCGGACCAAAAATCCGTGTCCTGGACAGCCGGGCACACATTCGGACAAATTTTTTGTCTGCCGCGTACCAAAAATCCTTGTGTCTGGACAGCCGGACACACATTCGGACAAATTTTTTGTCTGCCGTGAACCAAAAATCTTTGTGTCCTGGACAGCCGGACACACAATCGGACAAATTTTTTGTCTGCCGTGAACCAAAAATCTTTGTGTCCTGGACAGCCGGACACACATTCGGACAATTTTTTTGTCTGCCGTGAACCAAAAATCCTTGTGTCCTGGACAGCCGGACACACATTCGGACAAATTTTTTGTCTGCCGTGAACCAAAAATCTTTGTGTCCTGAACAGCCGGACACACAATCGGACAATTTTTTTGTCTCCCGTGACCCAAAAATACTTGTGTCCTGGACAGCCGGACACACATTCGGAAAAAATTTTTTGTCTGCCACGGACCAAAAATCCTTGTGTCCTGCACAGCCGGGCACACATTCGGACAAATTTTTGGTCTGCCGCGTACCAAAAATCCTTGTGTCCTGGACAGCCGGACACACATTCGGACAAATTTTTTGTCTGCCATGAACCAAAAATCTTTGTGTCATGGACAGCCGGACACACAATTGGACAAATTTTTTGTCTGCCGTGAACCAAAAATCCATTGTCCTGGACAGCCGGCACGATTCGGACAAATTTTTTGTCTGCCGCGGACCAAAAATCCTTGTGTCCTGCACAGCCGGACACACAATCGGACAAATTTTTTGTCTGCCGTGAACCAAAAATCCTTGTGTCCTGGACAGCCGGACACACATTCGGACAAATTTTTTGTCTGCCGTGAACCAAAAATCCTTGTGTCCTGGACAGCCGGACACACATTCGGACAAATTTTTTGTCTGCCGTGAACCAAAAATCCTTGTGTCCTGGACAGCCGGACACACATTCGGACAAATTTTTTGTCTGCCGTGAACCAAAAATCCTTGTGTCCTGGACAGCCGGACACACATTCGGACAAATTTTTTGTCTGCCGCGGACCAAAATCCTTGTGTCCTGCACAGCCGGGCACACATTCGGACAAATTTTTGGTCTGCCGCGTACCAAAAATCCTTTGTCCTGGACAGCCGGACACACATTTGGACAATTTTTGTCTGCCGCGGACCAAAACGGGTATATTTTCGACCTGCCACAGACAGATTTTAGGTTGTAGAGGACCATAAAAAATCAGGCGGTAGACAGATTTTTGCTGCCAGAAGCCTACAGTAGTGGAGGGAGTGCACATAATGGTGAGCATTGCGTTTATTACCTAACCACGCCTTACAAACAGTGCATAAGGCCAGGAAAACGTTTGACTTTGAAAATGATTCCATTTCTGTATAACAAGTGTGAGACAGTGTAACAGACCTGAGGTACCACAAACTTTGCACACTGAATTTGTACTGCACCCTACTGCATGTGTGGCTGTGATCCGGCCTCTTTGACAGTTGTTTGGACATTTTCCTTTATGGTCTGGACACTTTTACGGTGGTTCGGACCCTTTGCCAAAGTGTCCGAGACAAACCAGAAAATTGTCCGAAATTTAGTTCGCCGGACACGCGTGTCCACCCGGACAAGCACGTGTCCGGCCGGACACTCTGGCGGACACTTTTAGTGATCCTTAAGGAGGTATAGGTTGTCTTGTCATTCCCAAAAAAGTGGCCAAAATTTCCGACAACGGGTAAAAGCCTCTAGCGCTCTGAACCTCTAGCTCTCTCAATGTCTCTGAGCCCGAATTCCGGCAGAATGTGCGTAATAAAGTATTAAAAATGCTAGTTAACGCTGAACATCGTTAATCTGGGCTCAAAAGCCGCTAGAAATCGCTGTTTCTCAGGGGAATTTTAGCAATTTTCGTGGCTAAAGTTGCAAAAAATTGCCAGAAAAATCGTAGGTCGTAGTCGGTGGGGGCGCAGTTACATGTATGCTATGCTAGCAATCGTGCCACTAGTGTTGTTGTTTGCGTACCTCGTTTCTAACGGCCGAGTTATTGCCGCAGTAAATGAAAGGCTTGACCAGAGCTACAAACAACTGAACCAGGGAATACAGCAGCCGAAGCCAGGGGTCATCTCTAAGCCAACCCACCAACCAGCCGATCGCTTGTTGCACCAGAATGAACGCCGCCACGGGTACGAATCGCACAGCTAATCTAGCGTCTCTCCGCTGCACAGCACTCCACTTGGCGCGTTCAGAATCGTGCACCATTTTCTTTTGTCTGTGGTTTTCCAACAAAATGGCACCGAAACACAGAGCGACACCCAGACACAAGCTGACGGACAGGACTTGGTTGAAGTGCGCTATTTCCTTGTTTGCCTGGTGTGCAACCAAGGGAGCTAGAGCCAGAACGATCGACAGTGCCCAAAGCAGACCTAGCTGTGCTCGCACCGACGTCAGAGAGAAAAGTGAGGCATAAGTGTCTCTTCGGGTCACCGCCCAGTATCGGTTGATCGACAGCGCCAGAACGAAAGCCAACGCCGCGTAGCAGGCAAGCCAGTCAAAGAAGCCGAGTATCCATTCTCCAATCCTGCCAAAAATCAACGAACGAGTTATGGTGGCGGGCACACGGTAGGTCAGGAACAGCAGCAAAGTAAGCGAGTCAGCCAGCGCTAGATTGAGGAGATAAGCGTAGAAGTGGTTGGAGAAAATGGAGCGATTCTTTCCGATCGCAATCAACACCACCAGATTAGCGCAGAGACCGACGGCTGAGAGAAGTAGGTACAAACTGGCAGCCAACAGTACCGCTTGGTTACTTAGCTGCTCGGCAGAAGCTAAGCTTTGGTTGGACTGGAAGTTCATCTGGATGGCAGTCTAGGGCCGGTCAGAAGTTTTATTAAGAGTTAGCTAGCACAATTACCGGCAATTAGGAGGAACCGTTGTCAAGGCAACGCCTTTCGCCTTGCCGATTTCTTTACCTCTAAGCAACGGCGCGCCTATAGCTTTGAGTTAAGGAAGAAATGCTAAAAATTGCGCCGATGAAAACGAGTACATGGGGTCGGGGAATGACTTATTTGTCAATCTTTCAGGAGAAGTCTTCTTATATAACAGCAGACTACTGTTATTTTAATATATTAATATTAAAATAAAACTATTATTAATAGTGCCATTTTAATAGTATTAAATCTATATTAATATTAAAATAGAGTGCCTACTATTATATTAAATTAAATTAAAAATACAAAGAGGGGCTGAATATTAAAATTTATTTTTAATAGTATTTTAATAGCATTTTAATAGTTTGACCTTGTTTGACAATGAAGGAGTTACCTTTAAATACTAGAATTTAAATCAGAATTTTTACCTCAGAAAATGATAAAAATTGAAGGTGTCCGACCGCCCTCTGAATCTCGAATCTTGGAAACTGTGGAACTTTTCTCAGTAATAGGCACGACTGACAAAAGGGCTTTAATCTACTCAATAACCTATGTAACAGTCTTTTCCTGTCAAAAATGTCGCTATAACTATGCATCAATCTTTTCTTTCAAATTTTAATTTCGAATGCAATTTCGAATATCTTAACAGGTCGTCTGTGGAAGGGGGATAGGTCGGGTCGGGTCGGGTTTGGTGGGTCTGGCGCCGGCCGGGGGGTCTGCGCCCAAATTTTGGGAAGGGGTTGGGCACTAAAAAACGCTCAAAAATCGCATAAAATCGCAATTTTTCGGCTAAAATCGTCAAGAATCGCTAATTTGGGCTGAAATACAGCTAGAAAGTGCTGTTTTACAGGCGATTTTGGCAATTTTTATGTCTGAAATTGCAGAAAATCGCAAAAAGTCGTCTCGAGGGAGGGGTCCCCATCTGGGGGGTCTGGCCTAACTCGAGTGGAGGCAGACCCCCAGACTCCTCTGTTACATGTATGCTTAAAATGGTCATGAATTTACAGGGAAAAATGCTTCTAAGTTGGATCTCTGATTAAATTTTTAACTTATACTAGCAATTTCAAGCAAAAGATGTTGTTTCACCAATTCGCTAAAGTGTGTCCAAAACTTTTTAACTTCATTTTAGAATATACTATTAAAATGCTATTAAGAGTCGATCTCTGAACCGATCGAGTCTCGGTATTCAGACCCCAAAATTGAAACTTTGGGCTAGAGAGCTGTAAGTTGGTACACTAATACATACTTATGAGTTGTCTTTCGGCCCCAAAGGATTAGTGGATTTGACGCTCCAATCCCGAGATACAGCCTTCTGAAAATCGGCCCACTTAACTATGGGACCAAAATTTCAAACTCGAATTTCTACCCTACCAGCTGGAGTTGGAAGATAAAAATTTGGGTTTTTGCGTAACTTTTGGAGTACTTTAAGAATCTGCAGTCCAATTTTGTGTTAGAAGAAAAAAACTTTTTTTCGACCTCTTTGGCGAGCCATAACTCGGCTTGAACCCCCCCTAGAGGCGCTTTTTTATTTCATAACTTTGTAGCGCTTTTTATAAGCATCATTTTGGTATAGAATATGCTACGATTGCTGGTGGCCAATCGAGTGAAAATTGGCCTCAAATGTCACCAACTCGAAAAATTCGCACATTTCACTGTAGGCATAATTTTCCAAATCGAATTTCTGACTTAATAAACGGAGTTGAGCTATGAAAACTTGCGTTTCCAGAGTACTTTCAGTGTGCTTTCGGAGTATTTAGTGGATTTAGAATATCGAGGAAAATAATTTTTTTCGACCTCTTTGGCGGGCCATAACTATGGCTGGAAACCCCCCTAGAGGCGCTTTTTTATTTCATAACTTTATAGCGCTTTTTAAAAGCTTCATTTTGGTATAGAATATGCTTCGATTGCTCGTGGCCATTCCTGTGACAATTGGCCTCGTAGGTTACAAACTCGAAAAATTCCCTCATTTGGAAGGCCAAATTTTTATGAGTTCTCAACATTTGAGGCCAATTGTCACCGGAATGGCCACGAGCAATCGAAGCATATTCTATACCAAAATGAAGCTTTTAAAAAGCGCTATAAAGTTATGAAATAAAAAAGCGCCTCTAGGGGGGTTTCCAGCCATAGTTATGGCCCGCCAAAGAGGTCGAAAAAATTATTTTCCTCGATATTCTAAATCCACTAAATACTCCGAAAGCACACTGAAAGTACTCTGGAAACCCAAGTTTTCATAGCTCAACTCCGTTTATTAAGTCAGAAATTCGATTTGGAAAATTATGCCTACAGTGAAATGTGCGAATTTTTCGAGTTGGTGACATTTGAGGCCAATTTTCACTCGATTGGCCACCAGCAATCGTAGCATATTCTATACGAAAATGAAGCTTATAAAAAGCGCTACAAAGTTATGAAATAAAAAAGCGCCTCTAGGGGGGGTTTCAGCCGAGTTATGGCCCACCAAAGAGGTCGAAAAAATTTTTTTTTCTTCTAACACAAAATTGGACTGCAGATTCTTAACGTTCTCCAAAAGTTACGCAAAAACCCAAATTTTTGTCTTCCAACTCCAGCTGGTAGGGTAGAAATTCGAGTTTGAAATTTTTGTTCCATAGTTAAGCGGGCCGATTTTCAGAAGGCTGTATCTCGGGATTGGAGCGTCAAATCCACTAATCCTTTGGGGCCGAAAGACAACTCATAAGTATGTATTAGTGTACCAACTTACAGCTCTCTAGCCCAAAGTTTCAATTTTGGGGTCTGAATAGGGCAAAGGGCCAAGACTCGATCGGTTCAGAGACTGACTCTTAAAATACTATTAAAATTGTTATTTAATAGTATTAATATTAAATCTAAATTAAAACTAGCACGGGACTATTATATTAATATTAAATTAAAATTAAAATCGGCTAGTTCTATTACATTAATATTTAATTAAAATAAAATTTCACTATTAAAATAACAGTACAGCAGACACCATCATTTTAGGGGTTTTCTAGCATGGCAAATTCAATGGTGAGGTACATTTATGGCTACAATCACCAGATCAATCGTGCTGTTGTATTCGTACACAACAACAAAATCAATAATCGATCAGGTATCGATTATCGATTAATCACGTGATCGTAGCTGTAAATGAAGCTCGCCATAGAATTTGGCGTGTCAGAAACTCCTAAAATAATAATAAGGCGGTCGCCAAAGAAGCCGAGGCCGACTCAGGCCTCACAGCACTGTACTATTGGAGGTAGCGTCACTGCTACTGTAGTCAGTGCTCTTATTGATGGGCACGTAAATTAATTTCCGTTCCCATCCACAGCCGAAACTTTGAAGCTTTTTTGGGGCTGAGCCGCTGAACTTTTATAAAATAGCTTCGTTCTTGGTATTTGGTGAGCTTCTCATAAGCTCAAGACAGCTTAAAGTCAAAATCTGAATAAACGCCCAGGGGCGGCTATTTGGAAAGTACATGTGCATTTATTTGTACATGTGCATTTATTTGGAATTGGCAACTGCTTTCTGGATGAGCGCGGTCTGTCTGTGCGTTGATTTTTTGCACTGATTCTTCAACAACAACTGATAATATCGTCTTTCTATACTGAAACTCATGCTTCTAGCCCCAATTTATGAGGTTTTAACTAGAGTGCGAACAATACCTAAAAAACCCAATACCCCAATACCCAATACCCAATACCCAATACTTGCATAGCTGGGCCAAAAAATTCATTTCAGTGGACAGGTACATTCTAGTTGTGTACACAAGATTTTTGGCACTGCAATTAAAATTTTTAAGAGGCTGGTTGGGCCGCTGCCCAAGCAGGGCGAGAAAATTTTGAAAAATTAGCCTTTCAGAAAGCATTTAGAAGTCGTTTTAGGCGTAAAATTAGCAGAAATTAACAGTTTTGGTACTTAATATTTCGTAATTCAGTCGTTGTTTCTTACTTCCGGCGATTTTTTTCCTAACTTGGCCGAAAATTGTGTGCACCACCGCAATAGCCATGGGTACGGTGCTGGTACATTACGGTGACATTACTGGTGTAGCGCTTAGAAAGCGTACACTTTAGGAAGTTCTACTAGCGTTTAGTTGATTAGGCCGTCCATAAACGACGACATTCCAGAGGGGGAGGGGGATCGGCTGAAATGCGACAATAGACGACACACCAGGGGGAGGAGGAGTTAGCAAAAAACGAGGTCGCTTTTTTCAGAATTTTAGGGAACTTTGATTGTATTATTTTCAATTTAAGTACATTCTGTCAAAGGTTTCTACAATGCAGAAAAGCTTCCCAGAGTGGTTGTAGGGATTCATTCTATTAATTGCTATGCTAAAAAGAAAACATGACAGTACAGTATGTACTGCACTTTTATCGGGGGTGGGGGTGGGGGGGTGGTAAACCGAAAACGACGTCGTCTTAGGGGGATGGGTCCCCTAGAATCGACCCAAGGCGATTTTGGGGGTAAAGGGCTCCGAAAAATCGGGATTTTGGAACGACGTCGTTTATGGATGGCTCCTTAACGCGAAAACAGCTTACTAAACCGAATCATCGATCAACTTTTTCGATTTTTTCAGATCAATTTTTCAGGTCAACATCGATTCTTCTCTATTTTTAATTGTCCAGTTTAGTATTGGGTATTGGGGGGTAAAAACCCCAATACCCAATACCCAATACCTGGAAAACACCCCAATACACCCAATACCCAATACCCAATACCAGTTCGCACTCTAGTTTTAAGCCATATTTTCATCATATTTTTTATCTTTTCCTGGACAAAATGTTTTATCTTAATAAACTCCCATGGGCGTTTATTTGGAAAGCCTTTCCAAATAAACGCCCAGGGGGCCACTATTTGGGGGGGGTTTATACGGAAAAACCCGGTACTCGTCAAAAAACATAACATGCTGATGGACTGGAGTACTTACAGTTGTGAATATAAAACGTGCCCAAACTATTTACCGGCAGCCAAGGCTGCCGGTATAAGATTAGCTTTTCGTTAAGCGTGTAGGATGCAATTGCATCTTAAAGCGTGTGCTCTCGGCGCCGTTCGGCTCGCTCGTTGTAAAGCTGCTAGCCTTTAGACACTCCAGCAGGAAGGAGAGTTTACTCAAACAGTTCGTTCTCAGTCATTTCTCTATGAATTCTTTCGAAGGGAAAGCTGCTTTGAAAGACTTGCATAAAGGGTGTCAGAATTCTTTGGATTGGAAGGGAAAATTACTGTTTTTGAAAGGTTTGCCTGAAGAATGTAGAATTCTTTGGAAGGGAAGGCTGCATTCTGAAACGTTTGCCTAAAGAATTCCAGAATTCATTGGAAGAGAAAGCTGCTTTTTAAAAGATTTGCCTAAAGAGTTCCATAATTGTTTGGAAGAGAAAGCTGTTTTTTGAAAGATTTGCCTAAAGAGTTCCATAATTATTTGGAAGAGAAAGCTGTTTTTTGAAAGATTTGCCTAAAGAGCACCAGAATTCGTTGGAAGCGAAAGCCCGCATTCTGAAAGATTTGCCTGAAGAGTTCCATAAATATTTGGAAGAGAAAGCTGCTTTTTGAAAGATTTGCCTAAAGAGCGCCAGAATTCTTTGGAAGCGAAAGCTGCTTTTGGAAGATTTGCCTAAAGAGTGCTAGAATTCTTTGGATTGGAAGGGAAAATTCCTGTTTTTGAAAGATATGCCTAAAGAGTGCCAGAGTTCTTTGGAAGCGAAAGCTGCTTTTTGAAGGATTTGCCTAAAGAGTGCCAGAATTATTTGAAAGAGAAAGCTGCTTTTGGAAGATTCGCCTAAAGAGTGCTAGAATTCTTTGGATTGGAAGGGAAAATTCCTGTTTTTGAAAAATTTGCCTAAAGAGCGCCAGAATTCTTTGGAAGCGAAAGCTGCTTTTTGAAGGATTTGCCTAAAGAGTGTCAGAATTATTTGAAAGAGAAAGCTGCTTTTGGAAGATTTGCCTAAAGAGTGCTAGAATTCTTTGGATTGGAAGGGAAAATTCCTGTTTTTGAAAGATATGCCTAAAGAGTGCCAGAGTTCTTTGGAAGCGAAAGCTGCTTTTGGAAGATTTGCCTAAATAAAGAGTTCCATAATTCTTCAGAAGAGAAAGCTGCTTTTTGAAAGATTTGCCTAAAACTGGCAGAATTCTTTGGATTGGACGGGAAAATTCCTGTTTTTGAAAGATTTTCCTAAAGAGTGTCAGAATTCTTTGGAAGCGAAAGCTGCTTTTTCAAAGATTTGCTTAAAGAGTGCCAGAATTCTTTGGAAGCGAAAGCTGCTTTTTCAAAGATTTGCCTAAAGAGTGCTAGAATTCTTTGGATTGTAAGGGAAAATTACTGTTTTTGAAAGGTTTGCCTGAAGAATGTACAATTCTTTGGAAGCGAAAGCTGCTTTTTCAAAGATTTGCCTAAAGAGTGCTAGAATTCTTTGGATTGGAAGGGAAAATTACTGTTTTTGAAAGGTTTGCCTGAAGAATGTAGAATTCTTTGGAAGGGAAGGCTGCATTCTGAAAGATTTGCCTAAAGAGTGCTAGAATTCTTTGGAAGAGAAAGCTGCTTTTTGAAAGATTTCCCTAAAGAGTTCCATAATTCTTCGGAAGAGAAAGTTGCTTTTTGAAAGATTTGCCTAAAAACTGGCAGAATTCTTTGGATTGGACGGGAAAATTCCTGTTTTTGAAAGATTTCCCTAAAGAGTGTCAGAATTCTTTGGAAGCGAAAGCTGCTTTTTCAAAGATTTGCTTAAAGAGTGCCAGAAAGAATTCTTTGGAAGCGAAAGCTGCTTTTTCAAAGATTTGCCTAAAGAGTGCTAGAATTCTTTGGATTGGAAGGGAAAATTACTGTTTTTGAAAGATTTCCCTAAAGAGTGCCAGAATTCTTTGGAAGCGAATGCTGCTTTTTCAAAGATTTGCTTAAAGAGTGCCAGAATTCTTTGGAAGCGAAAGCTGCTTCTTCAAAGATTTGCCTAAAGAGTGCAGAATTCTTTGGAAGGAAAGCTCCTTTTTGAAAGGTTTGTCTAAAGAGCGCCAGAATTCTTTGGAAGCGAAAGCCGCATTCTGAAGGATTTGCCTGAAGAGTGCCAGACATATTTGGAAGAGACAGCTGCTTTTTGAAAGATTTGCCTAAAGAGTGCCAGTATTCTTCGGAAGCGAAAGCTGCTTTTTGAAGGTTTTTCCTAAAGAGTGCCAGAATTCTTTGGAAGCGAAAGCTGGTTTTTGAAAAATTTGCCTAAAGAGTGTCAGAATTTTTTGTATTGGAAGAAAAATTGCTGCTTTTGAAAGATTTTCCAAATAATATGTCAGAATTCTCTCGAAGGGAAAGCTGCTTTGAAAGACTTGCATAAAGGGTGTCAGAATTCTTTGCATTGGAAGGGGAAATTACTGTTTTTTAAAGATTTGCCTGAAGAATGTAGAGTTCTTTGGAAGGAAAGCTGCTAAGTGTCGCAGAATTGTTTGGACGAAGGGAGAGCTGATTTTGGACAGATTGCCTAAAGAGTGGCAGAATTGTTCGGATTGGAAGGGAAAGCTGCTTTTTTATAGATTTGCCTAAAGCGTGTCAGAATTCTTTGGAATGGAAGGGGTAATTGCTGTTTTTGAAAGAATTGCCTAAAGAGTGTGAAAATTCTTTCTAAAGCAAGGCTGATTTTTGACAGATTTGCCTAAAGAGTGCCAGAATTCTTTGAAATGGAAGGCAAAATTGCTGTTTTTGAAAGTTTGCCTAAAGAGTATCAGAAATTCAAGAAAACTGCTTTTTTGAAGGATTTGCCTACAGTGTCAGAAGGGAAAATTACTGTTTTTAAAAGATTTTGCTAAAGAGTGTCAGGATTTCTTGAAAAAGAAAACTGCTTGTTATTTGAATGATTTACGTAAGAGTGTCAGGAGAATTTCTTAAAAGTAAAACTGCTTTTTTGACAGATTTCCGTTAGAGTGCCATAATTGCTTGATAGAGAGAACTGCTTTAAACAAGGTACACAAAGCGTTTTCTGTCACAACGAATTTGTACAGTACAGTGCAATTTACTCTACTGGAAAGCCTACACCATGCAACGCACAGTACACAGAAGCAAGAGAGCCTCTGAAAGAATTATCTGAAGAGCTTACTATCAGCAAGACTTGTTTGAAAGAGAAAACTGCATCTGAAAGAATTGCACAACCACTTTCTTCAAATAAAAGTTTACTGACGTTTTCCTCTGCTGCCGGTCTAATTTTGTAAAAAATTTCCAAAAAAAATCTGTCCAAGCCTCTAAAACTGAGAGTTTTATACACTGAAGTACAAACTATCTAACGTTTTATACACTCATTTTGAAGAACCGTCTTGTTTGTAACAACTTCACAAAATCACTAGACGTCAAAGAAGAGGCAAACGCATTAAAGCCTAGACAAGGTACATGAGCAGGTAAAGCATTCCAAATGCGAGCCACAGAAGGAAAGAAAGTAGAGTTTGTGGTAACGGTTCTAGCAGTTATACCTACATAAAACTCATGAGTTATAATCATAAAACAACAGCCAATATAAGCCACATTTTTTTTATTTCCGAACCCATTTGTCAGCACTGCAGTCGCTGCTACTGCTGCTATTGTTGGGTCGGGGGGGGGGAGCGCTAAACTGTATTTAACCGGCTTTAGCCTTCCTAGCTAAAGTGTACATGTACATGATTGACTATCTTTTGATGTTTGGCTTAGCAGGAGTGACTACACTGGATGCAACAGAACGTCCAATCAGCAACTTTCTGATGTGTCTTCTAACAGAACCGCTCATCAAGATCACGATGAAAGGGCCGGTGACGAAGTTTGATGATGCAGCGATCAGCGAAAGCAGCATGAAGAAGCGGCTATCAGACTGAGACAGATTCTGTGGACGCAGCAACAAACTGAACATGGTGACGTTCTGAAGAACCAGACTCCCACTCAGCAACATGCCTTGGAAGGCCAAGCGCACTTCGCTATTACCTAAACTGAACAATTCCACTCAGCAGAGTAGGGGCCGTCCGTCCATAAACTATGACGCTCAAAAATTCAAAATTTAGAACCCCGCCCCAGCCCCTCCCAACGTTTTTCGAAGTTTACAGCACAACCCCGTAAAAAACTACAACGTTTTTGGCTGACACCCCCCGCCCCCGACTAAACTTGGTACTGTGTCCGACATTACTAAATCTTATCTCAAAAATCGACATGACACTGTAGAAGCTGTGAAAAAGAAACTTTTTGACAGGGAACTGATGCATCCGGCGAATATTTGCATAATACGCCGCCCCTTCTGCATGCCTTGCTGTAACTGCAAGCGAGCGCACGGCAGCCAAACAGGGTTGCCAGGTTGGGGGTTTTACCCCCAAATCTGGGGGTATTTTGCCACCGTTTGGGGGTGAAATTTTCATCTGGGGGTTGGGGGTGCAAATCTGGGGGATTTGGAAATTTTTTGGGGGTTGGGGGTTTTTTGGGGGAATTTGCTAAAATTTAGGGTTTTTTTGGAGGTTTGGGGTTTTTTGAGAATTTTCTTGTTCAGACTAATGATCGAATGTTATTTTTTACCAGTGATGAATCAATGTTCAACGAATTTGTTTAAAAAAAATGTTATGTCATCCATGGAGGAGTAAAAAGTATCATCCATCTGTCGACGAAAAAATCGAGGTTTGACATGCTGTATTCCCAAGAACTTTTATGAGGAGCTTTCATTCAAAACTCAACTTTAGAAATTCTTTTGCAACAGTGAAAAAAATTAGAAATATTGAGTGGACACGCGGCATTAATATGAATAATGTACATTAGAATCAACGTGAAGTATGTAAACTAAAACCGTGTCATAACTTGAAACAAAGTTTCAGAAAATTTCATTATAATTCTGTAGTTTTCTTGCTGTCTGATGCCTGGTCTGATCGCAATTTATTTGTGCATGTAATAAATTTCATTCTTTCTGTTTCTCACTATATCTATCTTATGCTGCAATGTGAAATTCAGCTTCCATCAGCTCTAATAGTACATTTTAAATCTGGGGGGATTTTTGGGGGCATTCTGAAAATTTTAGGGGTTTCTGGGGGAATTTTTTCTCTGATTCAGGGGTTTTTCGGTCTGCAGACCTGGCAACACTGCAGCCAAATCCATTCTTTAAACTCTCTCTCTCTCTCTCGCTGCCTACCTGCCGTGCGACTCGTATAGTCAGTTTGCGTGATAGGTTGTTTGTTCGCCTCCCTATATGTGGCGATAAACGTTGCTATTAACCCGGTCGTATGTATTGCCGCCTCAACCTTGGCGACAACAATTAACCCCGAGTGACATACCGGCCAAGCAGCGTCCACAACAACACACGTCGAAATTGATTAGGAACTACCGTTTTGGCGGTGGGAAACATGAACTGGGTAGAGTTTTCCTTGTAATATAGTTGCGGACAAAAGCTTCCTAGGCACCTAAAAAACGTCGACGTTTCCAAATCCACCCCTGCGACGTTTTCCGACGTTCAACCAACCACTCCATCCCTCTGTGAACATCATAGTTTATGGATGGTACCTAAGCTGGAAAAGCTTATGGCAGGTAAGAGCGCCTTTCAAATCTTTTGAAAGAGCGAAAGATTAGGCAGAAAAGCTAAACTAAGTGTTATAGGTTTACTGGTGTAAAGGGGGCTGGGCCAATCGACTGACTACATACATCCCCACCTACCAATCTGCAATCAAGGCTACTAGAAAATCACTACCAAGATAGAAAGAGAATAAACAAACAACAACAAGTTACACGGAGGCTTTTGTCTTATGTAACAACAAGTGTTGGCATGAGTTGTGTTGTTAAGAGTCTCAGGCGAACACAAATTTCTTTGTTTGTGTTTCCCGAACACAAGTGATGATGAAAGATTTGATTATTGAATAAAGAAATCCATTCATTTACCAGTGTCCGCTGAACTGCAGGCCATTTTTAGAGTGCTGAGCGTGTACAGAATGATAACCGCCACTCCACTTAGAGTCAGCAGCAAAAGGTCAATGGCAGACTTGGCCAGGAAAAGACTGTTGTTTGGCATGTACTGAACCAACATGTCAGATGTACCATTCCAGCTCCAACTTATCTACAGTATGCATGATACAGTACGTATATAGTGAAGGATTTACGGAAGCAACAACAATTAAATTTTGCCATGGGAAGTAACTAAATATTTTTACAGCCTATGTAGCTCAGTCAGACACGAAAATTGTTAAACAGCGATCTTCAGCTGTTTTGAGTTGAGATTCAAATTAGCGAGAGCTTATCAGTGGAATGCGCTGCCCACAAACAACCCCGCCCTTCCAGTTCTGGTACGGATCTAACGTAGAAAAGAAAAGCTAGTATTACGTGAGCATACGGATGCAGGTAGCCACTCATGCTGAGAACTGACAGCAACCACTGCAGTAAAACCATGATCTTCGTGTGTACATCGGTCCAAATCTGCAAATGCATAACGCTTTAATCACTACAGTAGTCGCTGGATACGCAAGGACGGACGAGGAGCAAAAAGTGGGCTAGAATAGTCGTAATTGTTCACTAAAGCATGCATCTCACCCAAACGCTCCAGCAGTAAAGCAGTTTATTTCTTACTGCCATAATGTGTTCCAAAGAAGATTGGATTCTTTCTTTAAGAGAGAAAAGTTTATCCGACAAACTACTAAGCATAACAACAGAATGCAAAAAAAAACAGAATGAACAATTATGCAACCTGATCAGAGGGAGGGCTGGGCCGTTTGTCCGGCTTCTAAAGCCCTGCCCTTCAAAAACTTATATCCAAATTCTGGTAAAAACAAAGACTGTGCGTACATTTACAGTTTCCATGGAGACGCTATTCCAAATGTTAATAACACGGTCACGGTTAGCAGAAAAGCTTTTGCGAATATCTAAGTTTGTACGTTTTACAAACAACTTTAAATTGGGCAGTCTTTAGGCTGACAGTAGATTCGGCAAATAGGTAGAAAACTACTGAAAGTGTTCTGTTAGGGATAAAGTTAGAGAAAATTCTTGCTTCTCTTCCTGCTGTTGCTTGTTCAGCTTGGAGAAACTGAGATACAATCTATAGTTTTGATTTTAAACAGTACCGGACTTTTCCACTTTAATATAAGACAAATAGGAAAATGCTCAAATGGGTCACTTTTGACACCCTTTTGAAAATCATGATCTTATAATAACTATGGTCGTCTTGTAATCCGAAAATCTCCGGCAGGCATTCTTTGGTTGAGCGAAAAATTTATAGCAAATTCTAGCAAATTGAGAAAATTTCTAGCAAATTCCCGACGGTTACAACAGTCAGGCACTTAACGCCGGTTATGGTACCGACACCATATAGGGTGCCGGTACCACATATGGTACCGGTACCTAGGGTGGTGGTACCATATATAGTACCGTCAACAGTGGTGTACAAAAAATGTCCTCTCCACTTTTTCGGGTTCACTAAAATCACTCTTTTTCACTCAATTCTCAACGAATTTGAACCAAATTTTCAGGGTAGGTGGCCAATTAGTCCGGCTACCTGGGTTACTGTTTCGGCGCGAAAATTCAGGTTTTGGCGGGAAATTTAAACGAAAATACGAAAATCATATGGTCTCATAAAAACGGCTCTAACTCAAGAAATACAAAAGCTACGCCCGTGAAATCATAGCCGCTTATAGACCCAATATAGTGCAATTTTATGTAGAAGTTTCAAAACCCTCGCTCAAAGTACGCGCGAGAATCCGATTTTCAAAGTTAGCAAAAAATTGGGATTTATCCATTTCCAAAGCTAACATTTTGAGGTTCACTAAAATTACCCGTTTTCAATCAATTCTCTGCCAATCTGAACCAAATTTGCACAGTAGGTGCCCAATAGGTCTGGCTAACTGTGCCAGAATTTTGGCGCGAAAATTCAAATTTCGGCGTTAAATTTAAACGAATATGTGAATATCATAAAATAGTCTCATAAAAACGGCTCTTACTCAAGAAATTCAAAAGCTATTCTGGTGAAATCATGGCCGCTTATAGACCCAATATAGTGCAATTTTATGTAGCAGTTTCAAAACCCTCGCTCAAAGTACGCGCGAGAATCCGATTTTCAAAGTTGGCAGAAAATCGGGATATATCCATTTCCAAAGCTAACAGTTTTGGGTTTACTAAAATTGCCCGTTTTCAGTCAATTCTCTGCCAATCTGAACCAAATTTGCAGAATAGGTGCCCAATGAGTCTGGCTAACTGTGCCAGAATTTTGGCGCGAAAATTCAAATTTCGGCGGGAAATTTAAACGAATATGTGAATATCATAAAATGGTCTCATAAAAACGGTTTTTACTCAAGAAATTCAAAAGCTACGCCAGTGAAATCACAGCCACTTATAGAACCAATATAGTGCAATTCTACGCAGAAGTTTCAAAACCCTAATTGTTTTCACTTTTCGAGACCTCTGAAACAGCTCCATTGAGGTGTTGCTGGCAGATCCTAGCGGTGTGTGCAGGAGCGTTGTCCTGCTGGAAAGCACTGACGGCTTTGAAACTTCTGAATAAAACTGCACAATGTTTGGTCTATAAACGGCCATGATTTCACCAGAATAGCTTATATTTTTCTTGAGTAAGAGGCATGTGCCTGACTGTACAAGCAAGTTAATAGCTAGTTAACTAGAAAATAAATTAACTGGAAAACAGTAATGGATACGCAACGACAAGTTTCTGCTTGGGACCATGATTTTTATACTACAAAGGGGCGGGGCTAACAGATTCATTACAATTTTTCGATCTCCGCCCATTTTTTGCTCAACGACTGTTCGGGTGTATGGTGCGGCAAGGATATCATGCTTTGTGAGACTTACATTTTTGTGTGAGAAGGGAAACATGTAAACAATGCATCTGTTCAATGCTATGCCCACCAACATAACCTCATTGCCAGCTGAAACTAACCACTATCTTAGGCTATTCAGTCAAAAAAACAAGCACCTCTATGAAAATTAGTGATTGACTTACTAATGCCAGCCGAAGAGACAGCCGCCAGCAAAGTGGGGACTACTTCTGCAGACACTTTTGCCAGTGCTCTGGGCGCAAAGCTTATGCTCAGGTAGGCCAGACCACATAGGACGGATGCAGTGAGATCGTTTAGGCTGAGAGAAAGCAACATACGAAAGAAGGGCACACGAAACTCGTTCACTTTCCGATAGCCAATCAGAATGACAATCAAGAGAAGATGCAGAGGAACTGCTAGAAGCATCGCCAACCCACAGCGGCCAATGGCTGTTCGGATAAATTGGTCCAGCTCTACTTTGTTCATAGCTTCTTCTCTCCGATTTCTAACTTGACCAACCAGTAAAGCCACAGGTTGCTATGCCAGCTGCCGGGCAAACGCTAATTTGGACGGAATTTGCTACGAAAAAACAGTAATCGAATGCTCTATAATTACACAAGCTAGCTAATATAGATTTAGTCGTTGTTCATTAGAGTTACTGTAGCTTATATAATTAATCGTCAACATGCAAGTAACTGGACTATGGTTATGTGCCCACTCACCAACTTCATACAAACGGTTTTTCGAACCCCCTACGATTTTTCAGGGATGAAGTAGTTTTTGGTGCAATTTTTTGTGAATTTGTTACAATTTCAGACACTCAAAATAGCTAAATTTGCCTGTAAATCAGCGCTTTTTGGCTGTATTTGAGGCAAAATTTTTAGCCAACAATTGTGATTTTAGCCATTTACTATACAACTACAACAAGAGTATACGTATGTACAGTAGTTCATTTGGGCATATCCAGACCAAAATATTTCTCCTTCATACGGTAGTACTGACGAATGCGTCCCACTCCAAATCTGTGAAACAAGGTCAACTTCCTTAAACGCTCGGATTAACCAAAGATTGCTGCTCACTGCATGAAATCAAAATCCAGAGTAGAGTAGCGAGCTTGCACCACTGACCAGAAAGCGGTGAACAAACAGGCTGCCTAAAATTTGCATAGGACGGAATAAGGCAGCAACAAGATGCGTAAAATTTACATAGAACGGAATAAGGCAGCAACAAGATGGATACAATTTACATAGAACGGAACAAGGCAGCAACAAGATGCCTAAAATTTACATAGAGCGGAACAAGGCAGCAACAAGATGCATAAAATTTACATGGAATGGAACACGGCAGCAACAAGATGCCTAAATTTTAATAGAGCGGAATAAGGCAGCAACAAGATGCATAAAATTTACATAGAACGGAATAAGGCAGCAACAAGATGCCTAAAATTCATAAAACCAAGAATACGTAATAAAGGAGCAAGAATGCTCCACTCAACGGCCGGTTGGCCTGCCATGCGCTGCGCCAATATTTCAGGACTGGTTGCGAAATTGGACCGACTGTAAAGCAATCGGATGATTGGGGTCACACCTTCAGAATAAGCTCTACAAACGGAATAACTTTCCTTGACTTTAAAATAGCTCAGTGGCGGTGGCAGCATCGTTATGGTTGGCGTGATTGCTCCCTATGTTAGGCCTGACGTTCAGCGGTTGTATACCTAGCAGGAATTCACAAAATTACAGGCAGAGCTCTCTAGCATATTCTCTAGCATAAAATTGACATAGAGCGGAACGAAAGAGAAATAAATTGAATAAAATTTACATAAAGCGGAACAAGGAAGCAACAAAACAAGTACTGTAATGCCTACCAAATTCAAAGGTTGAATTTGATATGGTATGGTATAGTATAAACTTGACGATTTGAATTCGATGTGGTACGGTATAGTACTAGCTAATTCAGTTTGAATTTGTTTGGTATGATTTTGGTATGAATTTGGTGCAGTAGTGATGGTTTGCTGTGATAATGTCATAGAAGCCTTTGCAAATTAAGCTCAATTTACCTTTCTTGAGTTTTTCGAATCAAAACATGCAGAAAGCATTGGGAATATATTTTGACGCATTTGAAAAGTGTTATAAATATAGCCAACAAGCTAGTACCAAAATGAAAAGGCCTTACCAAAATCATAATTCTAGTACTAAAATTATCTGATAAGGCGTTTGATTTTGATATGGTATGGTATAGTATAGAAGGAGCTGTTTTGAATTTGGTTTGCTATGG
>JASANB010003409.1:0-27143 GCA_030248155.1 Sabatieria punctata
GTGCAGTGAGTCCATTCTGAGGAGTAGTTATTGTGGGCTGCACAGTCACCACAAGGAACTGCATTTGAAGTAGTTGCATTGACAGTGTGATGACACCCAGAATAGGGATTGGCAATACAAATGCGAACTTGGGAGTTGTGCTGAAAATGAATTCTCATTTTGAATTTTTAGAAACCAGATTTTGCCAGGATAAGAAATCAGCTGGCATTCACATCCAGATCAGAGAACCGTAACCTAACTAGAGCAATGGCCAGGTAATGTAACTAATCTAGCATGTGGTTTGTGCAGTCAGTCCATTCTGGGTAGAAGTTAACTGTGGGCTGCACAGTCACCACAAGGAACTGCATTTGAAGTGGTTGCATAGACAGTGTGATGACACCCAGAATAGGGATTGGCAATACAAATGCAAACTTGAGACTTGTGCTGAAAATGAATTCTGATTTTGAATTTTTAGGAACCAGATTTTGCCAGGATAAGAAATCAGCTTTCACTCCAATCCAGATCAGTGAATTGTAACCTAACTAGAGCAATGGCCAGGCAATGTGACTAATCTAGTGTGTGGTTTGTGCAGTCAGTCCATTCTGAGGAGTAGTTACTGTGGGCTGCACAGTCACCACAAGGAACTGCATTTTAAGTTGTTGCATAGACAGTGTGATGACACCCAGAATAGGGATTGGCAATGCAAATGCGAACTTGGGAATTGTGCTGAAAATTTATTGTCATTTTGAATTTTTAGAAACCATATTTTGCCAGCATAAGAAATCAGCTGGCATTCACATCCAGATCAGAGAATTGTAACCTAACTAGAGCAATGGCCAGGTAATGTAACTAATCTAGTGTGTGGTTTGTGCAGTCAGTCCATTCTGAGGAGTAGTTATTGTGGGCTGGACAGTCACCCCAAGAAACTGCATTTGAAGTGGTTGCATAGACAGTGTGATGACACCCAGAATAGGGATTGGCAATACAAATGCAAACTTGGGAGTAGTGCTGAAAATGAATTCTCATTTTGAATTTTTAGAAACCAGATTTTGCCAGGATAAGAAATCAGCTTTCACTCCCATCCAGATCAGAGAATTGTAACCTAACTAGAGCAATGGCCAGGTAATGTAACTAATCTAGTGTGTGGTTTGTGCAGTCAGTCCATTCTGTGTAGAAGTTAACTGTGGGCTGCACAGTCACCACAAGGAACTGCATTTGAAGTGGTTGCATAGACAGTGTGATGACACCCAGAATAGGGATTGGCAATACAAATGCGAACTTGAGAATTGTGCTGAAAATAAATTCTGATTTTAAATTTTTAGAAACCAGATTTTGCCAGGATAAGAAATCAGCTTTCACTCCCATCCAGATCAGAGAATTGTAACCTAACTAGAGCAACGGCCAGGTAATGTAACTAATCTAGTGTGTGGTTTGTGCAGTCAGTCCATTCTGTGTAGAAGTTAAATGTGGGCTGCACAGTCACAACAAGTAACTGCATTTGAAGTGGTTGCATAGACAGTGTGATGACACCCAGAATAGGGATTGGCAATACAAATGCAAACTTGGGAATTGTGCTGAAAATAAATTGTCATTTTGAATTTTTAGAAACCATATTTTGCCAGCATAAGAAATCAGCTGGCATTCACATCCAGATCAGAGAATTGTAACCTAACTAGAGCAATGGCCAGGTAATGTGATTAATCTAGTGTGTGGTTTGTGCAGTGAGTCCATTCTGAGGAGTAGTTATTGTGGGCTGCACAGTCACCACAAGGAACTGCATTTGAAGTAGTTGCATTGACAGTGTGATGACACCCAGAATAGGGATTGGCAATACAAATGCGAACTTGGGAGTAGTGCTGAAAATGAATTCTCATTTTGAATTTTTAGAAACCAGATTTTGCCAGGATAAGAAATCAGCTTTCACTCCCATCCAGATCAGAGAATTGTAACCTAACTAGAGCAATGGCCAGGTAATGTAACTAATCTAGTGTGTGGTTTGTGCAGTCAGTCCATTCTGTGTAGAAGTTAACTGTGGGCTGCACAGTCACCACAAGGAACTGCATTTGAAGTGGTTGCATAGACAGTGTGATGACACCCAGAATAGGGATTGGCAATACAAATGCAAACTTGGGAATTGTGCTGAAAATAAATTGTCATTTTGAATTTTTAGAAACCAGATTTTGCCAGGATAAGAAATCAGCTTTCACTCCCATCCAGATCAGAGAATTGTAACCTAACTAGAGCAACGGCCAGGTAATGTAACTAATCTAGTGTGTGGTTTGTGCAGTCAGTCCATTCGGAGTAGAACTTAACTGTGGGCTGCACAGTCACCACAAGGAGCTGCATTTTAAGTGGTTGCATAGACAGTGCGATGACACCCAGAATAGGGATTGGCAATGCAAATGCGAACTTGGGAATTGTGCTGAAAATGAATTCTGATTTTGAATTTTTAGGAACCAGATTTTGCCAGGATAAGAAATCAGCTTTCACTCCACTCCAGATCAGTGAATTGTAATCTAACTGGAGCAATGGCCAGGTAATGTGACTAATCTAGTGTGTGGTTTGTGCAGTCAGTCCATTCTGTGTAGAAGTTAACTGTGGGCTGCACAGTCACCACAAGGAACTGCATTTGAAGTGGTTGCATAGACAGTGTGATGACACCCAGAATAGGGATTGGCAATGCAAATGCGAACTTGGGAATTGTGCTGAAAATATATTGTCATTTTGAATTTTTAGAAACCATATTTTGCCAGCATAAGAAATCAGCTGGCATTCACATCCAGATCAGAGAATTGTAACCTAACTAGAGCAATGGCCAGGTAATGTGAGTAATCTAGTGTGTGGTTTGTGCAGTGAGTCCATTCTGAGGAGTAGTTATTGTGGGCTGCACAGTCACCCCAAGAAACTGCATTTGAAGTGGTTGCATAGACAGTGTGATGACACCCAGAATAGGGATTGGCAATACAAATGCAAACTTGGGAGTAGTGCTGAAAATGAATTCTCATTTTGAATTTTAGAAACCAGATTTTGCCAGGATAAGAAATCAGCTTTCACTCCCATCCAGATCAGAGAATTGTAACCTAACTAGAGCAATGGCCAGGTAATGTAACTAATCTAGTGTGTGGTTTGTGCAGTCAGTCCATTCTGTGTAGAAGTTAACTGTGGGCTGCACAGTCACCACAAGGAACTGCATTTGAAGTGGTTGCATAGACAGTGTGATGACACCCAGAATAGGGATTGGCAATGCAAATGCGAACTTGGGAATTGTGCTGAAAATATATTGTCATTTTGAATTTTTAGGAACCAGATTTTGCCAGGATAAGAAATCAGCTTTCACTCCCATCCAGATCAGAGAATTGTAACCTAACTAGAGCAACGGCCAGGTAATGTAACTAATCTAGTGTGTGGTTTGTGCAGTCAGTCCATTCGGAGTAGAACTTAACTGTGGGCTGCACAGTCACCACAAGGAGCTGCATTTGAAGTGGTTGCATAGACAGTGTGATGACACCCAGAATAGGGATTGGCAATACAAATGCAAACTTGGGAGTAGTGCTGAAAATGAATTCTCATTTTGAATTTTTAGAAACCAGATTTTGCCAGGATAAGAAATCAGCTTTCACTCCCATCCAGATCAGAGAATTGTAACCTAACTAGAGCAATGGCCAGGTAATGTAACTAATCTAGTGTGTGGTTTGTGCAGTCAGTCCATTCTGTGTAGAAGTTAACTGTGGGCTGCACAGTCACCACAAGGAACTGCATTTGAAGTGGTTGCATAGACAGTGTGATGACACCCAGAATAGGGATTGGCAATACAAATGCGAACTTGAGACTTGTGCTGAAAATGAATTCTGATTTTGAATTTTTAGGAACCAGATTTTGCCAGGATAAGAAATCAGCTTTCACTCCACTCCAGATCAGTGAATTGTAATCTAACTGGAGCAATGGCCAGGTAATGTGACTAATCTAGTGTGTGGTTTGTGCAGTGAGTCCATTCTGAGGAGTAGTTATTGTGGGCTGGACAGTCACCACAAGGAACTGCATTTGAAGTGGTTGCATAGACAGTGTGATGACACCCAGAATAGGGATTGGCAATACAAATGCGAACTTGGGAATTGTGCTGAAAATAAATTGTCATTTTGAATTTTTAGGAACCATATTTTGCCAGCATAAGAAATCAGCTGGCATTCACATCTAGATCAGAGAATTGTAACCTAACTAGAGCAATGGCCAGGTAATGTGATTAATCTAGTGTGTGGTTTGTGCAGTGAGTCCATTCTGAGGAGTAGTTATTGTGGGCTGCACAGTCACCACAAGGAACTGCATTTGAAGTAGTTGCATTGACAGTGTGATGACACCCAGAATAGGGATTGGCAATACAAATGCGAACTTGGGAGTTGTGCTGAAAATGAATTCTCATTTTGAATTTTTAGAAACCAGATTTTGCCAGGATAAGAAATCTGCTTTCACTCCCATCCAGATCAGAGAATTGTAACCTAACTAGAGCAATGGCCAGGTAATGTGAGTAATCTAGTGTGTGGTTTGTGCAGTCAGTCCATTCTGTGTAGAAGTTAACTGTGGGCTGCACAGTCACCACAAGGAACTGCATTTGAAGTGGTTGCATAGACAGTGTGATGACACCGAGAATAGGGATTGGCAATACAAATGCGAACTTGGGAGTTGTGCTGAAAATGAATTCTCATTTTGAATTTTTAGAAACCAGATTTTGCCAGGATAAGAAATCAGCTTTCACTCCCATCCAGATCAGAGAATTGTAACCTAACTAGAGCAATGGCCAGGTAATGTAACTAATCTAGTGTGTGGTTTGTGCAGTCAGTCCATTCTGTGTAGAAGTTAACTGTGGGCTGCACAGTCACCACAAGCATCTGCATTTGAAGTGGTTGCATAGACAGTGTGATGACACCCAGAATAGGGATTGGCAATACAAATGCGAACTTGGGAATTGTGCAGAAAGTAAATTGTCATTTTGAATTTTTAGGAACCATATTTTGCCAGCATAAGAAATCAGCTGGTATTCACATCCAGATCAGAGAATTGTAACCTAACTAGAGCAATGGCCAGGTAATGTGATTAATCTAGTGTGTGGTTTGTGCAGTGAGTCCATTCTGAGGAGTAGTTATTGTGGGCTGCACAGTCACACAAGGAGCTGCATTTTAAGTGGTTGCATAGACAGTGCAATGACACCCAGAATAGGGATTGGCAATACAAATGTGAACTTGGGAGTTGTGCTGAAAATAAATTGTCATTTTGAATTTTTAGAAACTAGATTTTGCCAGGATAAGAAATCAGCTTTCACTCCCATCCAGATCAGAGAATTGTAACCTAACTAGAGCAACAGCCAGGTAATGTAACTAATCTAGTGTGTGGTTTGTGCAGTCAGTCCATTCTGTGTAGAAGTTAACTGTGGGCTGCACAGTCACCCCAAGAAACTGCATTTGAAGTGGTTGCATAGACAGTGTGATGACACCCAGAATAGGGATTGGCAATACAAATGCAAACTTGGGAATTGTGCTGAAAATATATTGTCATTTTGAATTTTTAGGAACCATATTTTGCCAGCATAAGAAATCAGCTGGCATTCACATCTAGATCAGAGAATTGTAACCTAACTAGAGCAATGGCCAGGTAATGTGATTAATCTAGTGTGTGGTTTGTGCAGTGAGTCCATTCTGAGGAGTAGTTATTGTGGGCTGCACAGTCACCACAAGGAACTGCATTTGAAGTAGTTGCATTGACAGTGTGATGACACCCAGAATAGGGATTGGCAATACAAATGCAAACTTGGGAGTTGTGCTGAAAATGAATTCTCATTTTGAATTTTTAGAAACCAGATTTTGCCAGGATAAGAAATCTGCTTTCACTCCCATCCAGATCAGAGAATTGTAACCTAACTAGAGCAATGGCCAGGTAATGTAACTAATCTAGTGTGTGGTTTGTGCAGTCAGTCCATTCTGTGTAGAAGTTAACTGTGGGCTGCACAGTCACCACAAGGAACTGCATTTGAAGTGGTTGCATAGACAGTGTGATGACACCCAGAATAGGGATTGGCAATACAAATGCAAACTTGGGAGTAGTGCTGAAAATGAATTCTCATTTTGAATTTTTAGAAACCAGATTTTGCCAGGATAAGAAATCAGCTTTCACTCCCATCCAGATCAGAGAATTGTAACCTAACTAGAGCAATGGCCAGGTAATGTAACTAATCTAGTGTGTGGTTTGTGCAGTCAGTCCATTCTGTGTAGAAGTTAACTGTGGGCTGCACAGTCACCACAGGGAACTGCATTTGAAGTGGTTGCATAGACAGTGTGATGACACCCAGAATAGGGATTGGCAATACAAATGCAAACTTGGGAATTGTGCTGAAAATATATTGTCATTTTGAATTTTTAGGAACCATATTTTGCCAGCATAAGAAATCAGCTGGCATTCACATCTAGATCAGAGAATTGTAACCTAACTAGAGCAATGGCCAGGTAATGTGATTAATCTAGTGTGTGGTTTGTGCAGTGAGTCCATTCTGAGGAGTAGTTATTGTGGGCTGCACAGTCACCACAAGGAACTGCATTTGAAGTAGTTGCATTGACAGTGTGATGACACCCAGAATAGGGATTGGCAATACAAATGCAAACTTGGGAGTTGTGCTGAAAATGAATTCTCATTTTGAATTTTTAGAAACCAGATTTTGCCAGCATAAGAAATCAGCTGGCATTCACATCCAGATCAGAGAATTGTAACCTAACTAGAGCAATGGCCAGGTAATGTAACTAATCTAGTGTGTGGTTTGTGCAGTCAGTCCATTTGGAGTAGAACTTAACTATGGGCTGCACAGTCACCACAGGGAACTGCATTTGAAGTGGTTGCATAGACAGTGTGATGACACCCAGAATAGGGATTGGCAATACAAATGCAAACTTGGGAGTAGTGCTGAAAATGAATTCTCATTTTGAATTTTAGAAACCAGATTTTGCCAGGATAAGAAATCAGCTTTCACTCCCATCCAGATCAGAGAATTGTAACCTAACTAGAGCAATGGCCAGGTAATGTAACTAATCTAGTGTGTGGTTTGTGCAGTCAGTCCATTCTGTGTAGAAGTTAACTGTGGGCTGCACAGTCACCACAAGGGAACTGCATTTGAAGCAGGGATGTGAGGTGGAAAAAACACGGAAAAAACCGGTTTTTTCTAGGGTCGGAACTAAATCGCGGAAAAAAACTCAGCTAAAAATAGCTAATTTACGTCATTTTTCTTTAAATGGACTTTTGCTATGTATAATAGGCCTACTGACTCAAACTGTTAGAAAACAACAAAAGACCAATTTGGCATGAAAACAAAATACAACTGCTGTAGAAATTTGCTATAGCTTATTTATGGACCTGTCAGGCACTGTTTCATGCCTGTTTCGTGATTTATTCATGTAACACGTGTATTTCTGGTCTACAAGACTGAGAAGCGCTGAAGCGTTAGGATCATAAAACCAGCCTAGGATACTCAGAACTTGGGCTGGAGTTTTCCGCGTTTAGGAAAAAAACCGGAAAAAAACCGAAAAAAAAAAGAAAAAAACAGGCCAGGTTTCAAAAATTTGAAGTGGTTGCATAGACAGTGTGATGACATACAGAATAGGGATTGGCAATACAAATGCAAACTTGGGAATTGTGCTGAAAATATATTGTCATTTTGAATTTTTAGGAACCATATTTTGCCAGCATAAGAAATCAGCTGGCATTCACATCTAGATCAGAGAATTGTAACCTAACTAGAGCAATGGCCAGGTAATGTGATTAATCTAGTGTGTGGTTTGTGCAGTGAGTCCATTCTGAGGAGTAGTTATTGTGGGCTGCACAGTCACCACAAGGAACTGCATTTGAAGTAGTTGCATTGACAGTGTGATGACACCCAGAATAGGGATTGGCAATACAAATGCGAACTTGGGAGTTGTGCTGAAAATTAATTCTCATTTTGAATTTTTAGAAACCATATTTTGCCAGCATAAGAAATCAGCTTTCACTCACATCCAGATCAGAGAATTGTAACCTAACTAGAGCAATGGCCAGGTAATGTAACTAATCTAGTGTGTGGTTTGTGCAGTCAGTCCATTTGGAGTAGAACTTAACTGTGGGCTGCGCATTCACCGCAGGGAACTGCATTTGAAGTGGTTGCATAGACAGTGTGATGACACCCAGAATAGGGATTGGCAATACAAATGCAAACTTGGGAGTAGTGCTGAAAATGAATTCTCATTTTGAATTTTTAGAAACCAGACTTTGCCAGGATAAGAAATCAGCTTTCACTCCCATCCAGATCAGAGAATTGTAACCTAACTAGAGCAATGGCCAGGTAATGTAACTAATCTAGTGTGTGGTTTGTGCAGTCAGTCCATTTGGAGTAGAACTTAACTATGGGCTGCACAGTCACCACAGGGAACTGCATTTGAAGTGGTTGCATAGACAGTGTGATGACACCCAGAATAGGGATTGGCAATACAAATGCAAACTTGGGAGTAGTGCTGAAAATGAATTCTCATTTTGAATTTTTAGAAACCAGATTTTGCCAGGTTAAGAAATCAGCTTTCACTCCCATCCAGATCAGAGAATTGTAACCTAACTAGAGCAATGGCCAGGTAATGTAACTAATCTAGTGTGTGGTTTGTGCAGTCAGTCCATTCTGTGTAGAAGTTAACTGTGGGCTGCACAGTCACCACAAGGAACTGCATTTGAAGTGGTTGCATAGACAGTGTGATGACACCCAGAATAGGGATTGGCAATACAAATGCGAACTTGAGACTTGTGCTGAAAATGAATTCTGATTTTGAATTTTTAGAAACCAGATTTTGCCAGGATAAGAAATCAGCTTTCACTCCCATCCAGATCAGAGAATTGTAACCTAACTAGAGCAACAGCCAGGTAATATAACTAATCTAGTGTGTGGTTTGTGCAGTTAGTCCATTCTGTGTAGAAGTTAACTGTGGGCTGCACAGTCACCCAAAGAAACTGCATTTGAAGTGGTTGCATAGACAGTGTGATGACACACAGAATAGGGATTGGCAATACAAATGCAAACTTGGGAATTGTGCTGAAAATAAATTGTCATTTTGAATTTTTAGAAACCATATTTTGCCAGCATAAGAAATCAGCTGGCATTCACATCCAGATCAGAGAACCATAACCTAACTAGAGCAATGGCCAGGTAATGTGATTAATCTAGTGTGTGGTTTGTGCAGTGAGTCCATTCTGAGGAGTAGTTGTTGTGGGCTGCACAGTCACCACAAGGAACTGCATTTGAAGTAGTTGCATTGACAGTGTGATGACACCCAGAATAGGGATTGGCAATACAAATGCGAACTTGGGAGTTGTGCTGAAAATTAATTCTCATTTTGAATTTTTAGAAACCAGATTTTGCCAGGATAAGAAATCCGCTTTCACTCCCATCCAGGTCAGAGTATTGTAACCTAACTAGAGCAATGGCCAGGTAATGTAACTAATCTAGTGTGTGGTTTGTGCAGTCAGTCCATTCGGAGTAGAACTTAACTGTGGGCTGCACAGTCACACAAGGAGCTGCATTTTAAGTGGTTGCATAGACAGTGCAATGACACCCAGAATAGGGATTGGCAATGCAAATGCGAACTTGGGAATTGTGCTGAAAATATATTGTCATTTTGAATTTTTAGGAACCAGATTTTGCCAGGATAAGAAATCAGCTTTCACTCCACTCCAGATCAGTGAATTGTAATCTAACTGGAGCAATGGCCAGGTAATGTGACTAATCTAGTGTGTGGTTTGTGCAGTGAGTCCATTTGCAGGAGTAGTTAACTATGGGCTGCACAGTCACCACAGGGAACTGCATTTGAAGTGGTTGCATAGACAGTGTGATGACACCCAGAATAGGGATTGGCAATACAAATGCAAACTTGGGAGTAGTGCTGAAAATGAATTCTCATTTTGAATTTTTAGAAACCAGATTTTGCCAGGATAAGAAATCAGCTTTCACTCCCATCCAGATCAGAGAATTGTAACCTAACTAGAGCAATGGCCAGGTAATGTAACTAATCTAGTGTGTGGTTTGTGCAGTCAGTCCATTCAGAGCAGAACTTAACTGTGGGCTGCACAGTCACCGCAGGGAACTGCATTTGAAGTGGTTGCATAGGCAGTGTGATGACACCCAGAATAGGGATTGGCAATACAAATGCGAACTTGGGAGTTGTGCTGAAAATTAATTCTCATTTTGAATTTTTAGAAACCAGATTTTGCCAGGATAAGAAATCCGCTTTCACTCCCATCCAGATCAGAGAATTGTAACCTAACTAGAGCAATGGCCAGGTAATGTAACTAATCTAGTGTGTGGTTTGTGCAGTCAGTCCATTCTGTGTAGAAGTTAACTGTGGGCTGCACAGTCACCACAAGGAACTGCATTTGAAGTGGTTGCATAGACAGTGTGATGACACCCAGAATAGGGATTGGCAATGCAAATGCGAACTTGGGAATTGTGCTGAAAATATATTGTCATTTTGAATTTTTAGGAACCAGATTTTGCCAGGATAAGAAATCAGCTTTCACTCCACTCCAGATCAGTGAATTGTAATCTAACTGGAGCAATGGCCAGGTAATGTGACTAATCTAGTGTGTGGTTTGTGCAGTCAGTCCATTCAGAGTAGAACTTAACTGTGGGCTGCACAGTCACACAAGGAGCTGCATTTTAAGTGGTTGCATAGACAGTGCAATGACACCCAGAATAGGGATTGGCAATACAAATGTGAACTTGGGAGTTGTGCTGAAAATAAATTGTCATTTTGAATTTTTAGAAACCAGATTTTGCCAGGATAAGAAATCAGCTTTCACTCCCATCCAGATCAGAGAATTGTAACCTAACTAGAGCAACGGCCAGGTAATGTAACTAATCTAGTGTGTGGTTTGTGCAGTCAGTCCATTCGGAGTAGAACTTAACTGTGGGCTGCACAGTCACCACAAGCAACTGCATTTTAAGTTGTTGCATAGACAGTGTGATAACATCCAGAATAGGGATTGGCAATGCAAATGCCAACTTGGGAGTTGTGCTGAAAATGAATTGTCATTTTGAATTTTTAGAAACCATATTTTGCCAGCATAAGAAATCAGCTGGCATTCACATCCAGATCAGAGAATTGTAACCTAACTAGAGCAATGGCCAGGTAATGTAACTAATCTAGTGTGTGGTTTGTGCAGTCAGTCCATTTGGAGTAGAACTTAACTATGGGCTGCACAGTCACCACAGGGAACTGCATTTGAAGTGGTTGCATAGACAGTGTGATGACACCCAGAATAGGGATTGGCAATACAAATGCGATCTTGAGACTTGTGCTGAAAATGAATTCTGATTTTGAATTTTTAGAAACCAGATTTTGCCAGGATAAGAAATCAGCTTTCACTCCCATCCAGATCAGAGAATTGTAACCTAACTAGAGCAATGGCCAGGTAATGTAACTAATCTAGTGTGTGGTTTGTGCAGTCAGTCCATTCTGTGTAGAAGTTAACTGTGGGCTGCACAGTCACCACAAGGAACTGCATTTGAAGTGGTTGCATAGACAGTGTGATGACACCCAGAATAGGGATTGGCAATACAAATGCAAACTTGAGACGTGTGCTGAAAATAAATTGTCATTTTGAATTTTTAGAAACCATATTTTGCCAGCATAAGAAATCAGCTGGCATTCACATCCAGATCAGAGAATTGTAACCTAACTAGAGCAATGGCCAGGTAATGTGAGTAATCTAGTGTGTGGTTTGTGCAGTGAGTCCATTCTGAGGAGTAGTTATTGTGGGCTGCACAGTCACCACAAGGAACTGCATTTGAAGTGGTTGCATAGACAGTGTGATGACACCCAGAATAGGGATTGGCAATACAAATGCGAACTTGGGAGTTGTGCTGAAAATGAATTCTCATTTTGAATTTTTAGAAACCAGATTTTGCCAGGATAAGAAATCTGCTTTCACTCCCATCCAGATCAGAGTATTGTAACCTAACTAGAGCAATGGCCAGGTAATGTAACTAATCTAGTGTGTGGTTTGTGCAGTCAGTCCATTCTGTGTAGAAGTTAACTGTGGGCTGCACAGTCACCACAAGGAACTGCATTTGAAGTGGTTGCATAGACAGTGTGATGACACCCAGAATAGGGATTGGCAATGCAAATGCGAACTTGGGAATTGTGCTGAAAATATATTGTCATTTTGATTTTTTTGGAACCAGATTGTGCGAGGATAAGAAATCAGCTTTCACTCCCCACTCCAGATCAGAGAATTGTAATCTAACTAGAGCAATGGCCAGGTAATGTAACTAATCTAGTGTGTGGTTTGTGCAGTCAGTCCATTCTGTGTAGAAGTTAACTGTGGGCTGCGCAGTCACCACAAGGAACTGCATTTGAAGTTGTTGCATAGACAGTGTGATGACACCCAGAATAGGGATTGGCAATACAAATACGAACTTGAGACTTGTGCTGAAAATGGATCCTTGATTTTGAATTTTTAGGAACCAGATTTTGCCAGGATAAGAAATCAGCTTTCACTCCACTCCAGATCAGTGAATTGTAATCTAACTGGAGCAATGGCCAGGTAATGTGACTAATCTAGTGTGTGGTTTGTGCAGTGAGTCCATTCTGAGGAGTAGTTATTGTGGGCTGGACAGTCACCACAAGGAACTGCATTTGAAGTGGTTGCATAGACAGTGTGATGACACCCAGAATAGGGATTGGCAATGCAAATGCGAACTTGGGAATTGTGCTGAAAATAAATTGTCATTTTGAATTTTTAGAAACCATATTTTGCCAGTGTAAGAAATCAGCTGGCATTCACATCTAGATCAGAGAATTGTAACCTAACTAGAGCAATGGCCAGGTAATGTGATTAATCTAGTGTGTGGTTTGTGCAGTGAGTCCATTCTGAGGAGTAGTTATTGTGGGCTGCACAGTCACCACAAGGAACTGCATTTGAAGTGGTTGCATAGACAGTGTGATGACACCCAGAATAGGGATTGGCAATACAAATGCAAACTTGGGAATTGTGCTGAAAATAAATTGTCATTTTGAATTTTTAGAAACCAGATTTTGCCAGGATAAGAAATCAGCTTTCACTCCCATCCAGATCAGAGAATTGTAACCTAACTAGAGCAATGGCCAGGTAATGTAACTAATCTAGTGTGTGGTTTGTGCAGTCAGTCCATTCTGTGTAGAAGTTAACTGTGGGCTGCACAGTCACCACAAGGAACTGCATTTGAAGTGGTTGCATAGACAGTGTGATGACACCCAGAATAGGGATTGGCAATACAAATGCGAACTTGAGACTTGTGCTGAAAATGAATTCTGATTTTGAATTTTTAGAAACGAGATTTTGCCAGGATAAGAAATCAGCTTTCACTCCCATCCAGATCAGAGAATTGTAACCTAACTAGAGCAACAGCCAGGTAATATAACTAATCTAGTGTGTGGTTTGTGCAGTCAGTCCATTCTGTGTAGAAGTTAACTGTGGGCTGCACAGTCACCCCAAGAAACTGCATTTGAAGTGGTTGCATAGACAGTGTGATGACACCCAGAATAGGGATTGGCAATACAAATGCAAACTTGGGAATTGTGCTGAAAATAAATTGTCATTTTGAATTTTTAGAAACCATATTTTGCCAGCATAAGAAATCAGCTGGCATTCACATCCAGATCAGAGAACCATAACCTAACTAGAGCAATGGCCAGGTAATGTGATTAATCTAGTGTGTGGTTTGTGCAGTGTGTCCATTCTGAGGAGTAGTTTTTGTGGGCTGCACAGTCACCACAAGGAACTGCATTTGAAGTAGTTGCATTGACAGTGTGATGACACCCAGAATAGGGATTGGCAATACAAATGCGAACTTGGGAGTTGTGCTGAAAATGTCCCATCCAGGTCAGAGTATTGTAACCTAACTAGAGCAATGGCCAGGTAATGTAACTAATCTAGTGTGTGGTTTGTGCAGTCAGTCCATTCGGAGTAGAACTTAACTGTGGGCTGCACAGTCACACAAGGAGCTGCATTTTAAGTGGTTGCATAGACAGTGCAATGACACCCAGAATAGGGATTGGCAATGCAAATGCGAACTTGGGAATTGTGCTGAAAATATATTGTCATTTTGAATTTTTAGGAACCAGATTTTGCCAGGATAAGAAATCAGCTTTCACTCCACTCCAGATCAGTGAATTGTAATCTAACTGGAGCAATGGCCAGGTAATGTGACTAATCTAGTGTGTGGTTTGTGCAGTGAGTCCATTCTGAGGAGTAGTTATTGTGGGCTGGACAGTCACCACAAGGAACTGCATTTGAAGTGGTTGCATAGACAGTGTGATGACACCCAGAATAGGGATTGGCAATACAAATGCAAACTTGGGAGTAGTGCTGAAAATGAATTCTCATTTTGAATTTTTAGAAACCAGATTTTGCCAGGATAAGAAATCAGCTAGTGTGTGGTTTGTGCAGTCAGTCCATTCTGTGTAGAAGTTAACTGTGGGCTGCACAGTCACCACAAGGAACTGCATTTGAAGTGGTTGCATAGACAGTGTGATGACACCCAGAATAGGGATTGGCAATACAAATGCGAACTTGAGACTTGTGCTGAAAATGAATTCTGACTTTGAATTTTTAGGAACCATATTTTGCCAGGATAAGAAATCAGCTTTCACTCCACTCCAGATCAGTGAATTGTAATCTAACTGGAGCAATGGCCAGGTAATGTGGCTAATCTAGTGTGTGGTTTGTGCAGTGAGTCCATTATGAGGTGTAGTTATTGTGGGCTGGACAGTCACCACAAGGAACTGCATTTGAAGTGGTTGCATAGACAGTGTGATGACACCCAGAATAGGGATTGGCAATACAAATGCGAACTTGCGAATTGTGCTGAAAGTAAATTGTCATTTTGAATTTTTAGGAACCATATTTTGCTAGCATAAGAAATCAGCTGGTATTCACATCCAGATCAGAGAATCGTAACCTAACTAGAGCAATGGACAGGCAATGTGACTAATCTAGTGTGTGGCTTGTGCAGTGAGTCCATTCTGAGGAGTAGTTATTGTGGGCTGGACAGTCACCACAAGGAACTGCATTTGAAGTGGTTGCATAGACAGTGTGATGACACCCAGAATAGGGATTGGCAATACAAATGCGAACTTGGGAATTGTGCTGAAAATAAATTGTCATTTTGAATTTTTAGGAACCATATTTTGCCAGCATAAGAAATCAGCTGGCATTCACATCCAGATCAGAGAACCGTAACCTAACTAGAGCAATGGCCAGGTAATGTGATTAATCTAGTGTGTGGTTTGTGCAGTGAGTCCATTCTGAGGAGTAGTTATTGTGGGCTGCACAGTCACCACAAGGAACTGCATTTGAAGTGGTTGCATAGACAGTGTGATGACACCCAGAATAGGGATTGGCAATACAAATGCAAACTTGAGACTTGTGCTGAAAATGAATTCTGATTTTGAATTTTTAGGAACCAGATTTTGCCAGGATAAGAAATCAGCTTTCACTCCAATCCAGATCAGTGAATTGTAACCTAACTGGAGCAATGGCCAGGTAATGTAACTAATCTAGTGTGTGGTTTGTGCAGTGAGTCCATTCTGAGGAGTACTTATTGTGGCCTGCACAGTCACCACAAGGAGCTGCATTTTAAGTGGTTGCATAGACAGCGTGATGACACCCAGAATAGGGATTGGCAATGCAAATGCGAACTTGGGAATTCGCCAAATCGATTATTATTGCGCCGAATAGAATGAGTGGAGCGAGCCGCGCGGGCAAAAAAGGCGGGATTTGGAGAGAAGCCATTGATGAAAATCTTCCGATCTAGCAAATTTTCTGATCTGTGAAGGGCCTATTGTACGGGCCCTGTTTTGATCTTTATTGTTGTGAAATATGGTAAAAAATTATTTTCATTTGAGGTCAGGAACTGTTGCCCCGTTCAGAAGTAGGGCGGAGCTAAAATGGAGAGAGATTCTCGGTCGCCACTGATTGGTTGAAGGCGGAGTTTATCATGTTGGAGCCTAAATCGCTTACTGGTGATTGGTCGATTTTTTTGCTATAGGCAGCCATTTTCCGTTTGCGAGATGTTTACGTTGCGTGGTGGTAGGCTGTTATTAAAGCGCGATGGTATGACATGATATGGCGCATGACTGAAAATAACGCATAAACTAATGACAAATTTTGAAATGTTAGAAGAGATTAGGAAATTTTGATGCACTCAGTTTGACAAAGGAACTGTTTTTGATTGAGTTGAAGATAAATACTGTTTGGTACTGTTGCGTTTTAACAGCCTTATACGATAGGTGACGTTATGTGACGTCCTATAGGGTATGCATTCGCGGGTGCGTCGTTTGTTTCAGCACATGGGCCGCCGGCCGTTCCTTTATCTAGCTAGCCACATGTTCTTAAGATCTGTTTATCGGTCTCCGATTACTCACTCCGATAAAATGCCTTAGCCGATGCTGGCCGCTTGGTCTCAACGCTCTCACAATAACATAAAGTGTAACGTCCCTAGCTCAGTTCCAGTGGCTGGTTATTAACTTACTATGTTTCATATTACGCGCCCAAACCCACAGTAGCCCAAGCCATTCCAATTAGTGGCAGTACCGAGCGGATGTACGCTGTCGTGCGCTCATTGGCTGGATGCGGCTATCAGATGCACTGTCAAGCCACGCCCCGTCGATTTCCGCTCGTTCGTTGTTGTTGGTGTTGTTGTGTGCGTTGCGGCGACGACCCACCAACCGGCTGTGATACAATGATTCTGTTTCCTTTGTGTCGCGTTATAGTTTTATTATAAAGTTTCTTTAATGCGTTCGTCGTGACTGACATAAGCTGGTAAGCAGCCCGATTATCGGTTCTCTTAAGTATTTATCGTTCTTAAGGTCCGTAAATAGCGTCTTTTGGCGCCGTGTCTTCTCTGTTCTAGCTATTTCCAGCACGTCCAGACTGCTGCCAGAACACTGAGTGGAACCGCAACTCAACAATTGGAGGTTCATGCACCGAGATATGGCGCGATCGAAGAAGGTGAAGGATAAAGATAAGGAGCGAAAAATGGTTCAAAGTTTGTCGTCCACTGACCAAGAGAGCGCCGAGGGCACTGGACAGGCTACCATTGAGCACCGTCGGTTGTCGTGTAGTGAGGAACCGAGGAGAGGACAATCCAACGCCCCGCTAGAAGAGAGCCGCGCGTTCGATGTGTCACTCGACATACCACTAGCGAAACACGCTGCGTCAATCGGAGACCTCTCAACTGACTCACAGCTTGCGGTCAATGACGACACCTCAAGTGAATCCATTGCTTCTTCAGTGCTTGGCAGTAGCAGACAGAGATTAGACGAAGAAAGTTTCGGGTTAGTCAGTTCATACACGCGAACAGAGGAACATACACGCACACAGTGGAAAGGAAAACAACCGGAATTCACTGCAGCCCAGCGAGTAGCCGAAGAGGTGGAAGACATGGCAAGGAGGATCGAAGAAGAGTGGGAATTGGAAGAATTTAAGGAGTCCTTGCAAAGAGTGAAAAAGATGGGTAAAAAAATGGACGAAATTATGGAAATGTTTGGTAAGTTGCCCATGTACGTAGCTAATTTACTTGCAGAGCAACAGCAAAAAAAAGTTGACTTTGGGCCGACGTCGGATCCAAGACACGATGTTGGACCCGTAGCTTTGACGGACAGTGAAGAGGCGTTGGTCTCAAACGTTGCATTTTCGGAAGGGTTTTTGGAGGAGGAATCGTCTGAAACCGAAGCATCGCCTCCAACTAGACATCAGTCCTGTCGAGAGGAGGGTAACTTGACAGATTGTTTGAGTAGAAAAGAGCCTGAAAATCGAACCCGTTATGGTAGTGGCTCTAAACATTACACCACTCACAAAACATCTACACACATGCGAAACCAGTCAGCGCTGACGTTAAATGGTATTAATGTGCGCTTTGATGGACACGCTAAAACTGCGCCGTTACAGGAAGCTAAAGGCAGAACACAAAAGTCTCACGCCGCAGTTGCTGCTAGCGTAGAATTTGAGACTAATAAGCAAGCAGCTCGCAATTCCAATAATTATGATTCGCATTCGAAGGATGATTGGTCTCGTAATTTGGGCGCCGATAACTCAATTGGCGGAGCGTCTGCTGAAACAAAAGAAGTGCGAGTGAGAAACGTGGTGTGCTCCTCTACTCAGGTAGTGGCTGCACAACCGTACGTATTGGATTCCAGTGTGCAAGTGCTTTCTGGAATGTCTGCAGCCCCATTGGTGGACAAACCCAAACAGACCACGTTTGCGCTCACTGAAGACAAGAAACAGTTGGAAGAAGTTGGAGTGGTTAAGTACGTGGAAAACTATTCGGTCAATCATTCGCTACAGCTGAGGGACCACCCGCCCAACAAGGGGGCTACGTGTTGTTATGACGGAGACCACAATGCAGAGACGAAATTCGACCAGTTTGCTGAGAGCACAGTGCAACCTTGGTTGTACTGTACTGAAAAGCATTTGATTGGCGTCGACTATTCGCCGACATGGAACGCAACTGAGAAAAGTCAGATGTTGCCTCAAGACACTGTTAACGAGGTGCAGTGCAAACCACAAGTTTGTACTGTAGCGAAAGACATGATCGGTGCCCCCTCAGCAGCAATGGATACCAAAGTGGTCTGCTTGCCAGATAAAGTTTGCAAACCGGCTAAACAGAAAACGGCAATTGATAAAGAGATGCGATGGGTGATGGGTGAACACAGATGGCACAAATCGGAAGGTGAATTCAATGCTACACTGGGTGAACAAGTGCGCCAACCTCAATGGCCGTCAGAAGTAAAAGCAGCCCAAAGGACGTCCATGAAAGGAAAGAAGTCGGTCAGTTCTACTTTGATGCAGCACACCACCGATAAAGTCAAGTGCCATGGGTGTTCTCGACGATGCCACAGGATTGACCTGGGCATCGGAAAAGAAGAGATGCCAGAAGATGAAGAGGCCGATGATATGGACCTCAACTTCATCTTCTACCCCCCCTAGACGCTTACCCAACCAATACCTGTACATAGTTGTAAATAGTCTAACATAACTAACCCTATGTGTGTTACTAACCCCTATGGAATGTTAACTAACAATGTATTACATGCATTACCTGTTTAGTTTATGGTCTGCGTGCATAAGTCTGTCGCATGACTATGTATTGTGCGAAATCTGCGCAATAGTATTTTTGTACCCCTTTAGGATTTCCCCTTCTCCCCCTTCTTCGTTATCTTTCTTATATATCCCCTTTTAGGATCCCCTTTCTCCTCCTTATTAGTTATCTGTCCTTTGTTATATCACGAAATTCAGTGTTTTTGCAGATGTTGTTTTTACTAGTTGATGTTTGTTATTCCATTTCCTTTAGCAATGCCGTCAGGTACAGATGTGCCCCTATATTGACGATCATTGATTAATAATGTCTAGGTTTTTACTGTTGAGTGTGTTGGTCAGATATGACCATGTTGATCGGTTTTTATATACTATGTATTTATTTGCCAGAGCAAGGAAGTGTCACAATTTAATCGGTAAGGCAGAATGCTAACAGCCAATGGATCACCAATTCAAGCTTACATTTACAACTCCATGCAAGAAAAGAATGAGCAGTCCATAGAGTGTCGCGCCGGTGCAATGCGTTTGCAGTGCATCGTGTGCCAGTTCCTGTACAAGCTTCAAGTTTGTCCAGCATACCATTACCACGAATTCACTCTTACAACGCCTCTCATCTCAATTGAAGAAGCTGAGCTTTGGAGTTGCTGAGAGTGGTGCAGTGTGTTTTAAAGCACATTGTACTTAATACCTCGATGCTTTCGCCAACTTCCTCTAAAGAGGCTTCAAGTTCTGTGGAAAGAAGAGGAGTAACAACTGATGAAGGAGCTGCCGCAAGATTGCCAATTCCTCCTACGCTATGGCCATAGCATCATAAAACGAACGTGCGTTCGAAAAGAACTCAAGAGGAATAGTGGACTTACGGTCAGCAAGGACAGTTCGAATCAGTTCTACCCAGAATTGAGCTACAGCTTGCCACAGTCTTGATGGAGGTTCCTGAACCGAAACATCACTGCTACCATTACATCTTACAATCATCATGCAGTGTGCAGCGCCGGTGCATTTATGTACCGTGTGCTCAGTCATTCATACAAGTCAAGAGAGACAGCCACTGTTCACTTCGCTAAACTCCACGCGCTTGCCGAGGACGTCAAGCCAACAAGGGGGCTCTGTAACGTCCCTAGCTCAGTTCCAGTGGCTGGTTATTAACTTACTATGTTTCATATTACGCGCCCAAACCCACAGTAGCCCAAGCCATTCCAATTAGTGGCAGTACCGAGCGGATGTACGCTGTCGTGCGCTCATTGGCTGGATGCGGCTATCAGATGCACTGTCAAGCCACGCCCCGTCGATTTCCGCTCGTTCGTTGTTGTTGGTGTTGTTGTGTGCGTTGCGGCGACGACCCACCAACCGGCTGTGATACAATGATTCTGTTTCCTTTGTGTCGCGTTATAGTTTTATTATAAAGTTTCTTTAATGCGTTCGTCGTGACTGACATAAGCTGGTAAGCAGCCCGATTATCGGTTCTCTTAAGTATTTATCGTTCTTAAGGTCCGTAAATAGCGTCTTTTGGCGCCGTGTCTTCTCTGTTCTAGCTATTTCCAGCACGTCCAGACTGCTGCCAGAACACTGAGTGGAACCGCAACTCAACAAAAGCCTGTATCCACTGCGCGACAGCTTGAACCTAGCAGCAAATGCGTGATGAAAAATTGTCGGGTGCACCAATTGGTACACGGTCTGGCGGTAAGGGTTATTGCAGACTCGGTTTGGTCCGGCGCCGCTTGGTCTCAACGCTCTCACAATAACATAAAGCCTGTATCCACTGCGCGACAGCTTGAACCTAGCAGCAAATGCGTGATGAAAAATTGTCGGGTGCACCAATTGGTACACGGTCTGGCGGTAAGGGTTATTGCAGACTCGGTTTGGTCCGGCCAGGCGGAGCGCGTCTAGAACGTAGAAACGCAATTTTTGTGGTTGGGCCGGGCTGATTGTGTCGAATAAAAGAGAGCTTTTTTGCAGGTTTTAAAGCAAAAACATGTTTTTTGCACGTTCTTAATAAAAAGTAGGATTTTCTGCACATTTTAAAATAGTAAATAGGGTTTTAAATGGCATTTTTGCACTTCTGACAGGATTTTTACCCGATTTTTAGTCCTCGGAAACCCGCTTTTGGACAGCGAAAAAAGGTCGTTGAAACCCCCTTTGGGTATAGTCCTGAAACCCTATTTTGGATCAGAAAAATTCCTCCCCCTTGCCGAAAACCCAGCTACATGTACATATATGGCCGGGACAAAAACCTATACGTACATTTGACTGCACACTATGTACGTATTTTACTGCTTTAGTTTTAGTGCATTTTTAGATGGGAGAAATTTTTTAGAGGTCCGAAGAGTGGTCTTTGGAAGTGTCCGCAACGTGGATTTTTGGCTTAAGTGTAGTGTGGGCAAGTTCCCCTGAACACTAAAGGTTTTTAGATGGCAGAAAACGCTACGTATGTGAGTTATACTAGTGTTTTTTTTAATTATGCAGCTTTCTAGATGGGGAAGAGCTATGAACATGTCATTGTTCGCTTTTTTGTATTATTTACTAATAGAGTTTTCTAGCTGGGATAGAACCTATTTACATTTCAGGGGGTGCTGACCATTTTGGAAGGTATTGTTGATGTATGTACGGTCAAGTGGCGTAGCTTTGGTAAATTTCACTGGATTTTAAATTTATAGATTTATCGAACAGGTTTATCGATATACTGTACGTACGTAACAGGAAAACGCGCAATGTTATAGACAGTTGATGGGATGGTTTGTTTTAGAGTCTGGTGCTGGTCGTGTCGGCGGTAACTTCAAGTCGGATTTAAAGAAGACAATCTTCTGGGGTCAGAGGTCACATGCGAAGCGTCGTAGTACGGAATACACGCATCAGCTGAAGCGCTGTCGTATGAAGCGTGTGCGACGGAAAGAGCAGTTGCAGTTTAAGGATGGAGAGGAGTTTTCGCAAATGTATTCTGATTTTACAAAGGTATTTACGTTATTTTGATTTTATTGATTAATGCTATTGAGAAAAGCTTGCTTTAGATTGAAGGGACGTTGGTTGGCTACGATTTTGCTGTTGACTGGTTGTGTCGCCGACTGAAAAATTTGGTTCATTCTCCTGAACGGATGAGGAATTGTCCTAGGGTGCGTTTTTCGATGATTCTTTTGTAGGGATTCGGCATACAGTTGGGCGCTTAACGCCATGTAAGATACTACAGGGTGTCTCAAAAAATGATCACATTTCTTTTTACTGCCATTTCCGCATAGTTTGACCAAATAGGCTGAAATGTGGACTATATGTGCCAAAATTCGGGGAATTTTATGTGTTAAAGTTTGGTGCACTAGGCTTGACTGATTCTCGAGAAATTTCAAAAAAGTTGAAATTTGGTAATTTTAATAGCGAAAGCCGGTCACCGAAAAAACGTTACATTACATTATCGCCTAAACTCTAACGGTAGCGTTGGAGTTCATGCGTCAACTTTTTACACATGAATTACCCTGAACTTCTGCGTATACATTGTACACTCCAAATTTCATCCAATTCCGACAAAGATTAGAAAAGATACAGGAAAAGGAAATGCTTCCATTTTTCGGTGACCGAAATTCACTATTGAATTTAACAAATTTCACTTTTTTTGAAATTTCTCGGGATTGAGTCAAGCCTAGTGCACCAAACTTTAACACATAAAATTCCCCGAATTTTGGCACATATAGTCCAAATTTCAGCCTATTTGGTCGAAATTTGCGGAAAATGGCAGTCAAAAGAAATGTGATCATTTTTTGAAACACCCTGTAGTAAGGCAATACGGCATACGTACAGTATTGTGTATAGTACCTCCATGTGCGGTTTCTGTGTGGTATCACGTGGTGTATTCCATAGTACTCATTAATTAACAAACCTGACGAAGGAAACGGTTAGTGTACGAATCCGATGAATCTGGTTCAGATTAAGGAACCGTTAAGGTACCTCTATCTAACGAAGGAGAGAGATTGTACGCCCCTCCCCTTGCGGGAGGAATTTTCGCTTATTTAAGGCAAAATAGGCGTTTTTTGCCTTTTTTCGGGACCCCCTGAAGTCTCCGGATTTTTTCGGCTCATGTATGGAGCAGATACGTATGGTTATAAGGCACGAGTACCTTATATGGTACCCTATCGTAGGCACCATGGTTGTACGTAATTTTAATATTTAGGTGCTGGTTATGCATATGCCGGTCAATCTTGACTGCGAGCGTATATTGCATAGTGCTAAGAGTTCGATTGGAAGTTCTCTGTCATTGACCAGCGCTATGTTCAATGTTTCTCGACATGTTGCCACTGGAGTCATGTACATTCCTATCGAAGTATCTGACGTAATGCAGTACATGGCCTCCTTCCTTCCCAACTTTGAGAACGTTGAAGTGTGGCTTCACGCGATTCCCGATAAACCCTCTGGGTTGATGTGGACGGACCTCATTCGAATGGATCGTGTAATTGCTGCAGCTCAGTTCTTGAAGCAGAACAATCCTCTCTATGCGTCAGTGGAGATTCCTGATGACCCTTCTGTGTTGACCGAAATGATGAACGACCATTTGTCGATTGTTGCCAGTTCAAAGGAGAAGCAACCAGAGTCTGTTGTGCTTGACAATAACTTGCTAGAGAAGCTAGATCCAGAGTCTGTCGATCGGGCAGTGCGTCATTATGGTGTTCAGTTCGTAGATACGCCATATGATGCTCGCGACGACATTGACAAATTCAATGTGTGGCAGAGGAAGACCGGCGAAAGCTTCAAAGTAAAGAGATCTGAGGGTGAGAGGCTGTGGTACTCTGAATCGCAGATCGAGCCTCTTGCTTTTCCTTACTTGTTTCCGTACGGTCATGGTTACCTGAGGGATGAAAGGAAGACCTACTTGAACTTTTCATCTTACTGCTCCTACGTTCTGCTTCACAGAAATGCGACGGTTCGCATGTGTCAGCCGTACTTGTTCAGTACAATCGACTGCGTTCAATTTCGGGTTACGAGGCTTTGCCCAAGTGCAATCAAACAGTGAGAAGTTACGTACAGAATTCTAAGCGGAAGAAAGACGCTAGCAGGTTAGTAATTTTAAAAAAGTACGGGTAACTAACTGTTTTGTCACTGTTTCAGGTCGTTGGTTACCGCCGAGGAAGGAGATGTTGTACCGAATGCATTGCCACTTAATCAGTATGAGTTTGAGGTCATACCTCAGTTTTCTGAGACGACGGATTATTCGTTCATGACTTCAATTCTACGTACTTTGCTGTTTCTTTCGAAGAAATCAGTACGACCGATATTTTGTACTGATGTTAGAACATGTGCTATAAATTTTAGTGGATTGATCTTGCTCTGACTCAGGAAGAAGATAGCGACATTCTGAGATCAGACGTTAATACTTGGCTTCAACAACGTGCTTATGAGATGGAAGATGGCTATTTTTATGAGGGAGATATTGACTTTTTCAAAGAAACTGTGAGAGAAGGTATGTATAGTATTATTAAGATTTTGAATTTTAAGATGTCTTTGTTCAGTTCTATAATATATTTTTTGCGCTACTTGAGACTTATCATAATCAAATAATTGTCTTCTAATTGTATTGCTTTCAGCCATGCGTCAAGAGAAGAACCCAATGAGCACACCAGATTTTCTATGGGATGTCGTAATGATGTTACTTCCGTTCGACGTCAGCAAGATGTTTGAATTCAGGGTAATATATCTATCTTGCGTGCAATAGGGGGAAGTCTGCCCAGGCGGCTTCGCCCTCCCACAAAAAAATAGGACAAAGCCTTCTCCCGATCAACGACACTCTCCCCTCTGCCCCGCCAGACAATTTTTGTGATAGCCGCCCGGGGCCCCACCGATTCTTCTGCCAACTAAATGTTTCAACAAATTTTTCTACTTTTTCTATAATTTCTTTTATAATTCCTGACATTGAAATTGCTAAAAAAAGCCTGTAAAACAGCACTTTTGGCTGTATATTTGTGCAAATTAACGATTTTAGCGATTTTTAGGTCAAGATTGCAATTTTTTCTATTTTTTAGCGTTTTTAGTGCTCAACGCCACTCAATTTGGGTTAAAACCATGCGCCTGTGGTCTGCCTCTAAATACCTGACGCCCTTATAACTCTCCTTTTCCGCCCTTAGCAGATCATGTGTTACAGTAATACATGTACAGTATCAAGAGCTTTCGTAAACATGCACCGTATGAATTTAATCTGGAAATTTGTTACATTTCTTTTACTCTTAAAAATTTTAGGTGAGAACGTATACGACTTGCGACATCTGCAAACGGCATTCGTTCAGTACGCTTGAAAGAATTTCGTACAATCTTCATCATGATGACAATCACTCCGGACGTGTTGTACCTTTGCGGACGGCTTTTGAAAAGTCGGTAATAAAGAATTGTGAGTTTTGTGCTCAGATAGCTTCTGCTCCCGTTTGTGATGACGGCGTGTTGCGTAAGCATATTTTACATAATGAAATTAGTTTTAATGCTTTAAGGATCACTAAAAGTGTCCGCCAGAGTGTCTGGGCGGACACTCGTTTGTCCGGCCGGACACGCGTGTCCGGCCGGACACCAAAATTTCGTCAAACTTTCCAGTTTGTCGCGGACATTTCAGCAAGGTGTCTGAACAACTGTGAATGTGTCCGGATCATGAGGAAAGTGTCCAAACAACTGTGAATGTACTCACGTCATATGCTTCTGAGCCGGAAATGTAATGTACTGTAAATTGCCCTCTGCTCTTTAAGGACTCTGTAATACCTACACTGTAGGGTTCTGCAAACTGTGGGACCACCGACACTAACCTTCTATTTTCGTCACCAGCTGTTTGCTGTGCAGTTGTTAGTTGTTGGGGTGTGTCTTTTTCATAGATTAGAGTTAGCTTGTACAGCTTGCTTGTGAGCCAGTTTCCTGCTCATTGTCTTAGCAACATTTTACGTATGGTGTCACCAGTTCTGTCTTGGCCATCAGCTCCTGCAGTTTTGACCGGCCAGATAACTCTTGAGGACAAACCAATGAGTGCAAGTGTTCAGTCCGGACTTGTGGCTCCAACAGTTCTGTCCAGGTTGTCAGCTTCTGTGGTTTTGTCCGGCCTATCTCTCTAGGACAAACCACTGAGTGCAAGTGTTCAGTCCGGACTTGTGGCTCCACAGTTCTGTCCAGGTTGTCAGCTCCTGTGGTTTTGTCCGGCCACTTATCTCTCCAGGACAAACCACTGAGTGCAAGTGTTCAGTCCAGACTTGTGGCTCCAACAATTCTGTCCAGGTTGTCAGCTCCTGTGGTTTTGTCTGGCCACCTATCTCTCCAGGACCAACCTCTGAGTGCAAGATTCCCAGAGCGCCAAATCCAAATCGACAAAAAATCATCATATAACTGACTGACATGCGTTTGATTGGTCTGGTCTCTTAGTGATGTTTCCTATGGTGGATGGATGGATGGATTGGATTGACCGGGCGGGGCCGTCGTAACCCCTACGTTAGGCCACACTGCGGGCCCATCACGCACACCCATATCATCCTGCCCTTGCTTCGCTGCCTTCACTACTAGCCGCCACACATGCTTGGTGTCAGTCTGGTTGGGTCTCAGTGTTAGCTGTCCCCGTTCCATATGTCCCAACACATGCGTGGTTGCTGTTGTAGCTTTCGGGTGCAATGGCAGCTCCAGTCGGTTCCCATTTACCTACTCGCTGTCACCAGCTTTCGGTACGGTAGCCTGGGTTGGGCTTTGTGCCGACAACCAACTCTTTGCGACAAGAAACTTGCCGCGCCGAGAGGATGAACGCACGACGTCGTGCACAACTACTTTCAACTACTTTATTCAAGATTCAAGATTAAAGGGCAGCTGGGCCGATTGGCCGGCTACATACCACCCTACTACTATACTAATCTGAACTTAGCGCTCACGCTATCAAAATACAAGAATCAAGGTGCAACAAAATAACAGAAAAATTAACAAATGGAGGCTTTGGTCTTGGCTCTCCTAAGTGTGAGTGTGTGAATTTTTGAATGTCCGGCCGGACACGCGTGTCCGGCCGGACAAAACTTTTAGTTAGCCACCGGTGGCTAATATGAACCTTAAGGAGT